>CACRXK020003564.1:0-35581 GCA_902702795.2 Paramuricea clavata | reverse complement strand
TATTGACAGTCCCTCACCAAACAATTTGGAAGCATGTATTATATTTCTCAGTCAGATTCATCAACATAGCCAGTAAATTCTTCTTTTTCACTAACAGGAAATGTTTTTCTAATAGCCATGTAGGCACATGCTGGCAGAGGTATCCTTTTATTTCCGAGGAATCGATAAACCATCCTCGTAAATCCTCTGTATGAGACACTGCGCAGGAATCTAGAAACAGGGCAACAATTTATTAAATGCCAGTACAAAATGATTTTGTCTTTTACTATTTCTGGTAATATTATATATCACAAGTAGTTGAGCAATCAATGCAGTTCTAACCTGTTCTCTCCCTCCAGTTGGCGATATCTGGCTTTACTTTTGGTTTTATAGCCATCTGCAGACATCTTTAAACTCCACTTTTGCAAACAAAAGCAATTAAATCCTGGGTGTTGCGTTATACATTTAGCATCTGTGATATCCGCAGCCTTTAGGTCTTCAAGAACCTCTTCGTTGTGCATGGCTTCGTCACAGCCTTCCAACTCAGAACAGCAATAGCACTCGTAGCTATTATGAAGTAGTTCCACACTACAGTTACCACATTTACACCTGCAACAAAATTACAAAAATAAAACATTTAACTTCGGCCAAAAGCAGCCAGAGCAACAGAGCATTCCTTAATACCCCAAACACTTCATAATATCGTACTAAAATGACAAATTATAACGAAATTTTACTGTAATAGACTTTGATATAAACTCCTTACCATTCGCTTATATATACAGAACCATTTAATCTTTTGACGAGTTTTTCTTCTACTTCTAAACGCTCCTGTTCTTCTTTTTGATATGTTTCCAGCCAGGCTTCGTCAGCTAAAGGTTCATCGGCATATGCAATGCCCGAACAACCATTGTCTTCGAGCTCTGGGTCAATCGAGTATTCATGATTTCCATAATTTAATTCTGCATCCTCTATGACATATTCAGGAATGAAGTTTACGTCCGAGTCATCAGATTGATAACTTGTATCAGAATTATCCGATTCACTGCTGGACATGATCGCTGTATAATACTTATTTGCAATTGAAATGTTTTTGGCAAAATACAGTCCTCCTCGTGATCGAATATAAAACAACACATCGAACAACAAAGCAAAACACCGACTACCTTGCGTGACGTCAGAAAAGCGTTCTAGACCCAGACTCCTAACTCCGCGTCAATGGGCCACGAGATGCCATATTTAACACGCCATAAAAACCACCCAAATGATTCAAAATTAAAAATTTCTTCACTAAACCACTATAAATTGGTAGTAGATCCGATAAGACGAAAAAAATAAATTGTGCAAGAGGCACTTTAAAGCAAGTCTTGCATTTTCGGTTCAGTTTTGAACCGAGATTTTCCAAAGTTGACAAGTCTCTCTTTCTCGCTCCGCCTCTCAGTGCTACGTCATGTAATGTACACCATAGTGGATCGATATGACAATGAAAGAGAGACTTGGAGAAGGTCTACGGATCTGTCGACCCGCAAATTTTAGGGTGGGCGAAACGTAGGTCTGTTTTCAGGCTAATCAAAACCATGAAACGTTATGACACAGAATACTATACAGAAGTCAATTTCCATTGTGTTTTTTTTGCGTTAGCGCTATTCGTCATGATTGATGATTCGTCACTCAGCAAGTACCGTAAACAGAAGCAGTCGCCCCCCAGAGGTCACCCCCCTGGTTATGATGCGCTAGCACTTATAACGTTTGGTACAACTGCCCTGAAACTTAATATATTGATTCAATATCAATATATATATTGAAAATTGGCTATTATGTCAAAATAAGAAAATTTTAGATTATCGCGCGAAAAGGCAATGTTTTTATGAGCAACTGTTCATCGTTAGATGCAGGCGACGGTAATATAAACAAGTTCAAGGTTTATCGAAAGCGATTGACTGTTAGATTTCCTTTATTATTTTATAACTAAATAATGTTATCCCCTACAAATTTAGCTTTATTGTAGCCTTACTGAAAGTATAAAAAACATGGAAACGGTGAATTACTACAGAATAATTGTTAAACTACGATCGAAATTATCGACGTAGAATGCTATTTCGTTGTAATTTCAATAGTATTAATGAGAATTTTGTTTGTTATTTTTAATATATTTCATGTTATTTACAAAATTTACTGTAGTTTTGAAGTTTTGCACACAATATAATCAATGCGAGCACAATAACTCCACTTCAGTTTGAGTATTATATTTAAATTTAGTATTTTGATAGCGTGGCCTTTCACGCTATATAATATTACGCCTGATAAATAATCAGTGCGAGCACAGCGGCTCCAAAATCACAACAAAATAACAGAATATAAAGTAAATTAAACCAGCAAAGCTTTACCTACCTCGATGTATTTTTCTAAGGCGCTCGACTATGTAAATTTTCTGCGAATCTATGCATTTGCTCGACGAAAACCATGGAAGAAAACGTGCACACGATTCAAAATTTATAATTATGCTTATTGTTATTATGCTCGTCCCACGTGATCTGCCACAAGTTTCACCACCACCACCAACGGACACAAATTTTAAGCTATATGATAGTTGTATGCCATATATGGGCATGCAACAAAAACTTTCAACTGTAAAAAACAACCATTCTCTGTCAATGTTTAAAGGACATTGGCAGCAAAATTTTTTATTGCTTTATCTGAAAGAGCATGAAAAAATAAGCTGATTGGCCATTTACTGCTTTATTCTATCTCATCTGGTTCCGAAGTTATACGCAAAAATGTGAAAATATAAATTGCTGATTCAGCACAACGTGTGACGTCAATGGTTGGGTATGTTTATTGAAAAGTAAACTGAAGCATAGCTCAGTTATTATTGGCTAAAATCAAATGAAATTTTGCATACAGACAGATAGTATATGATGAGACGCATGGGAAAATACTTCTAATTTTGTTGTCAAGGCAACACAGTCGTTCCCAGGCCCCTTACACTGATTTTGAATCACTAGTTGCATTTATCTATGTGTATGTCAATTTCAAATTATTATTATGCAAGTAAACTTTTGGCATACCTTGGTATGGTACACATACTTCTGATATTATTTTATTCTTATAAGTACCTGTTTTATAAAATTGGCGCAGGGGGCCTGGGAATGACACTGTTACCTTGACAACAAAAGTCTCATCATGTACAATCAGTATGCAAAATTTCATTTGATTTGGGCCCATAATAACTGAGCTATGCTTCAGTTTAGTATTCATTAAACATACTTACCCAACCAATGACGTCACACATTGCGCTGAATCAGCAACTTATATTTTGCACATTTTTGTGTATAACTTCGGAACTAGATGAGATAGAATAGAGCATTAAACAGCCAATCAGCTTATTTTTTCATGTTCTTTCAGATGAAGTAATAACATTTTTTTGTTGCCAATACCCTTTAAAGGGGAAGTCAAGTCCGTATGTAAACAAACGGTTTGTGTACATTTTGAACTGCTGTATTTCTAAAAAAAATGATGTCCTGTCTGAATATCTAACACCATTTTGGTTTGCTATGCTTCTAAATGAATATGAAATAGAGTTGTGTTCAGAATAATTCGAAACATTCGAAATCTGGGCAATGTTTACATTCAGAGGTCCTCACATTGTTATGAGCAGAACCGATGTGCATAACGGACTTGAATTCCACTTTAAGGTAGTATAGGGATATAGTATCTGGGAACCTTTGAGGTGCACCAGGACTTTCTACTCATCCAGTTAATCATTTAGCATTGAGTTTTTGATATTAGTATAAAAAATAATTTTCATGAGGCTCACAACAGCTTGCTTTAAAATTGCTACCGTTCTGTAGCCTGTACTGCAGATGTTTACACCCCTGTATAGGGATTGATTTGGACATTTTCAATCATATTGGGTTGGTTCCGGTGTGCCTCAAAAGTATCTACTGCATAAGCACTAGTTAAAATATATATGATCATTAACTCATATCATATGTTAACTAGTATCAGTACTAAATACTTATTAAATGAAGAAAATAGTAGACCATATTAGATGTTTTGAGCCAAGGCTTTGTCAGGACACTATAATGTATATATGGTAAATATTGTAAAACTTTGCTGTAATTTGTATTAATAATGTAAATGCTTCAAATATTAAAAAAAATATATACAGTAAAAGGGTGCAGTATCACAGAGTAATCACATGAAAAGGTATCACTTCTGCAACAAAACCGTAGTCTTCTGCGACAAAACTGTAGTCATGCATGTTCTTAGCAAAGTGCCCTTGAAGAGAAGCACTCCCCCCTGGAACAATAAATTTCAATATATTTTCAGGGGAGTGATGGCCTCTCTTTAGGGCACTTGAAAAATCTCCTTACGTTGAATTAACCTCAAGTGAGACCTTTGTATGTAATTTACTCTGTGACAGTATCTTCTATTTTTAGCACATAGATATATTGTTCATGTCATTTGTTTTTCTCTTCTTTCTTTCCTCTTCAAGCTGGTGCTCCCAGTACTCGGTACATTCTTGCTTTCGCAAGTCCCATTGCCTTGACTCGAGTTTCAACACGTCTGCAGCAGCATCCCAATTGTTTGATTTTCTTAAGACTATGCTCCTTGCGACATTGTTTTTCTCAACGCCTTGACCACTACACAGTTTTACAATTTTGTATGTCTTTAGAAATGTTGGTACATGGTAAACCACGACATGCATGTAGGGGGTTACCTTGCTTTTTGTAAAAGCAAACACATTTGTCTCCTAGTTTAACAAAAAGATTAATCCATTCTTGTGCTTTACAAAAGTACGTTCTAATCATTTCTTCGGAAGGTGTTTTGCAAGTTACTATAGAATAAATGATAGAAAACTTAATCCAAAGGCTTTTCGTTTCAATTTCAGCTGCCGGAGGGATCAAACCTTCAAGCTTTTCTGGGTGTTCTTTCAATAATTTCTTCTTGTCCGGCGCTGAAGACTTGTAAAATCATAATGACCCGATCCTTTGCCATCAGCATTAGATTTTTCCCAAATTTCAAATGAGATCCCACAAGATCGAATTGTGCTTTTTAAATTATCTAAATGAATATTTTTTTATCCTTCTTTCTCTTGTTCCAGTTGTTGGCCTGGTCCCATTGTACTGTTTCAGTGACCAAATTTTGAATCAAGACATCCATAATTCTTAACTGCAAATGCAGTTCATCTAATATATCACATGATCCAAATCAATGTTTATAAGGGGATATTCACAGAACAGAAATTTTTTGTTTTTTTCCCTGCTAGTTCATTCATTTGGTGAATTGTAGTGGTTCAAATCATAAGACATGTTCCTCTCGTCCTTATGAATCTTGCACCAAGCACATGCATAATTTGAGGTGGCTCCACTAAGACCCATCATGAGTAATATAGATTTATAATCGCTGCCAAGAAAGAATTCTAAGTTTACTGTGTCTTCTCCCAGATCTAGTTTTTTCTCTTAACATGTCATTTATGTCAGTGAATACATCTCTAAAACAGTGCTTTAAAACATCATAGTCCTCTTTTCCTTTTACAACAGCGATAGTATGATTTCCCTTTGCTGCTAAAACGTCATCAGTAAATTGCAAAATGGCAAAACTCGCCAAAATAAAATTCGAACTCCTGGTCATGTTATCCCCATCTCCTGAAATTTTGACCTTGATTGTTTCATTGTCTCTAACAACATTTGGGTGAGCAATTGTATATTCTTTTATCCTGTTTTTTAGTAAGTTGGGCTCCATGTTCTTCTCCAGGTGTTGAGGTTATGTGACACATTTTGTTCAGTTGGTCCCTTCTTTGCTTAACTAAATATGACTTAGGCAAGCCTTCTACCAACATAGTTATCTCATGGTAAAAAGCATCACCCACACAGAACTTGTCCAGGAGAAACAGAACTTTTTCGACCTTGCCCTTATCATCATCTGAGAGAGCGTCAAATCCAGAAACATTATTTGTGTTACCAGTACCACTGTTGTCAACAACTAAATTATGTCTAATATCAGAGTTGATTTCTTTAATGGTCATGCTTTCTAATTCCAGTCGAAAAGATTTTGCAAACCATAAGACAGTTTCTGCCAGAGACAAAAAAATTTTGAGAGTCCTTGATTTTTTTCTTTGTTTCTGAAATATCTTTTACCTGATGCTGAATTTTTTCAGATGTTTCAAGGTTTATACCTCAATAGTTCTTCATTTTTTCCATTTCATGGTAAAGCTTTTTAATTTCCACCTCTAAATTAATGTTGCTTCCCTTCCATTTTTCCAACTCGTCGCAAACAAATGCCTTATCTTGTTTGAGTTTTGTAATAGAAATTGTTTGTCCATGCATTATATGGAATTTCTTGGTCTTAAAATTCAGTTGTTGTCTCTTTCTACCTTGACTCTTGCTATAGTCAGCATACACCTTTGCTGCCATAACCTGAAGGGAATTATTTATTTCTGACCTCACAACTTGATCAGATGTAAGACCAAACGAATTTCCAGGAATTGCAAATTCAATTACAACTGAATATAAGTAAACTGGGGAAAATTTGAAGGCAAGTTGATGGCTATTTTCTTAGGATCACAGGTGCAAGATGTTTGGAAGGGCTTAATTTTTCAACACCACTAGGTTGTACCAGGCTCTCAGTAGTGGGAAAGGAATATCCACAGCAAACAGTATATCTTTAGATGTAGATCTGGCAGCATATGTAAATGAAGGGCTTTCAATTCCTATTCATTTTGCCAGGGCTACAGGAAGTAAAGCAGCATAACAGAGCGGGCGCAATAATCACGGGCTCTTGAATATGAGAGGATCACAGTTCAAAAAAACAGTATTAAAATTAAACAATTTCGCCAGTACAGTACTTCAATGAAATTAAAGCTTGTTGAAAAGATGTTATATGACTTATGGGTTTTTGAATGTTAGTGCAGTAATAAAACTAGTTTTGTAGCATCCACTAGCTGTGACTTTATTGTTTAATTCAAACTCAACTCAACCAATTTTTAACACTAACCCAAATAGACACCACATCAATAAGAAAGCGCCGCATTTATTCGAGGGAAGCGTTTATTTAAGTAAAATGGGAAAATTTGGAAGTGTCCTGGTTTTGAGGATTCGGAGGTTGGAATGTCTGCTTACACGTGAACAAAATGAAGATAGAGTCTATACGAACCAGCTCTGATATGCACATCTGCCGATGTCCGCCAACAACAAGCAGAAATTGGAACTGTAAAGTACCTAATATGGCAAAATCACACACTTTCTTATGCGGAGACTAAGGTAAAAATATTGTTTCTTGGGTACATAGTTCGGCAGCTCGAGCTGTCTTCAAATTTTCAGTGGTAAAAGTTCGATAAAATTAGTAATGTTTTGGATATGCACATTTGGGATTTCTCGATCGTAAGTTATCTAAAATGCAAATTTTAATGATTTTCCACTCTAATCTTACATTAAGACGCCATATTGGATTTCTACATTAGGGCTAAAACGCGCATGCTTGGCAGCCATTTTGGCCTGCATTTCCGGCCATGAGGGGATTTTGCTCTCTCTCCACTTTTAATCAACAATCTTTTCAACCTCTGTTTTTGAAAACAGTTTTGTGAGGAATTTGATGGAAATAAATATTGAAAAATATATGAGTAACAAACATAATCCATACAATTATCTGCAGTTAATATTTAGGGAAAGACAAGCAATATGTTGAATGGTTTTGAAGCAATTGATTTTTGTTTGAGTTATTGTGCATATTCAAAAGGTTGCCACTACAACCTGTTTCATCCAACACTAAATTGGTAATGTCTTACTAACCAATCAGTATCATACCATAACTACAGGGTGTATGAAAAAATGGAGTCCATCTTTTGTGCTTAATAACTTTCAGACTATTACTTCTAATAAAACAGTTTTAGGAGGCTTATTTTAAAAGCCTTATCATTTATCTTTAGAACCAATGGTCATCCCTGTCTTTAGTGTACATAATAACTGCACAGGAGAAAATGTGGTAAAACCTATCATTTTTAGACACAGCTTAATTATACAAATTTACTATAATCTTCCACATATAATTAGTTGCAATGTTCGAATTTTCGTGTTCAAACTTTAATGTTGTTGCCACATCAGAAAAACTAGTAAAATCTTGTTAAAAGAATTCTAAAAGAGATTAGGAAATCCATCAAAACAATCTTACTTCCATGAATGAGCACATCGAATGGGGCCATATAATGCAAAGATCAAAATGAAGGGCTAACATCCCCCGGCATATACTTGGGCATTTAACGGGAGGGTACAAAAGCTGGACCCCCTCATCTGGACCCCCTTCTGGACCTCTCAGAATATAAAATAAATTCAAAATAGGGATTAAAATAAATACTTTGCAGAAATAATGATTTTCATAAATAATAGATTTTAATTTATGGAAGTGGGCCTAGTTGCGAAGTAGTCTTGTGTAATAGGTTAGACAGGTCACTACTTTATATTAGATCAAAAGAATAGTTTCGGCCATGTTAGGGTCAGGCATATTTCGAGTTACGGATAGTGCGCCATATTTAGCGTTTTTATATTGTTATTATCGTTGATGCACTATCTCCTTGCAAGATGAAGTAACAACAAACTATAACTTGGCGGGAAAAAAATAATAGCATGTTGTGCTTCCTTATTCTGTGACCTTGTTTAAAGGGTATGGGCAATTTTATTCATTTTATTGCTTCATCTGAAAGTGCATGAAAAAATAAGCCGCTTGGCCGTTTAATGCTCTATTCTATCTCATCTAGTTCCGAAGTTATATGCAAAAATGTGCAAAATATAAATTGCTGATTCAGCACAAAGTGTGACGTCATTAGCTGGTAAGAATGTTTATTGAATACTACACTGAAGCATAATGGCTCAGTTATTATGGGATCAAATCAAATGACATTCTGCATGCAGATAGTAACCTGAGTATCAGGCCCTCGGTATTGAAAGAGGGCCTGACACAATTCGGCTCTAAAGCCATGTTCAACATACAGAATCTGGATGTTATGCTGATTGGCTAAGAGACGATAAAACGCATCATGTGATTCAAACCGGAAATATATGACCGGCGTATGTAAACACCAAAAATAGAATTTGTAATTTTGTCAATATACTGTTAAAAGTGCTTTATTTCTGAAATTTATTTTCAATTAATTAAGCCTAAAAATGACAAAATAAGTACGAAAAGACGTTGAAAACGCTTTTGCAACAACATTTTACTCGGTATAAAACTAAAACTACATAGTCATTGTAGAAAGCGTGCCTTATTTATCAGTTTATTGCCGAGCTGTTTTCCAAGACCTGCAAGGATATAGTAGTCAGCTCGCTCGAACTAATATGCCAACATCAGGCAGAAATTGAAGACAATAGCCGCTGTGTCAGACGCAGTTGAAGCGAATAGCTGTCTCGAATAAACTATTAACATGACACGAGGACCGAGGAAGAAGAAATCCTATTCAGAGCGCCGAATGTTGTCTCTTTAGACTCCTGGAAAAAGCCATCGAGCTATGGTTCCCCGAATGAGGCATAGTTTACGCTTACAATTCCATCATGTGGATATTTCGACAAAAACATACTGATTTTTCTCTGTATTTATTCAAATTTATACAAAACTGCAAATAACGAAATTTGCGTATTTACATACCTGTAGCGGACAACCGGAAATATGCTTACAACCGGAAATAATTTTAATTGGCTGATATTCTGGGGGTGGAAAGCCCGTAGAGGCGAATTGTGTCAGGCTCTCTTCAATACCGAGGGCCTGATACTCAGGTTATGCAGATAGTACATGATGAGACCCATGGAAAAACACTTCTAATTTTGTTGCCAAGGTAACAACGTCGTTCTCAGGTCCCTTGCGCCAATTTTATAAAACAGCTTTATTTATGGTACTGATAAAAATAAAATAATATCAGAAGTATGTGTACCATATCTATGCATGCCAAAAGTTTACTTGTTTAATAATTCGAAAATGACATACACATAGATAAATGCAACTAGTTATTCAAAATCAGTGTAAGGGGCCTGGGGACGACTTGGCGGACGGTTGCCTTGACAACAAAATTAGAAGTATTTCTTACATGGGTCTCATCATGTACTATCTGCATGCAAAATTTCATTTGATTTGAGCCCATAATAACTG
Source organism: Paramuricea clavata (assembly GCA_902702795.2). Lineage (NCBI taxonomy): Eukaryota > Metazoa > Cnidaria > Anthozoa > Malacalcyonacea > Plexauridae > Paramuricea > Paramuricea clavata. The sequence goes on along the minus strand of CACRXK020003564.1, from coordinate 25,465 downwards.
AGCTATGCTTCAGTGTAGTATTCAATAAACATTCTTACCAGCTAATGACATCACACTTTGTGCTGAATCAGCAATTTATATTTTTTGCACATTTTTGCATATAACTTCGGAACTAGATGAGATAGAATAGAGCATTAAACGGCCAAGCGGCTTATTTTTTCATGCACTTTCAGATGAAGCAATAAAATTGCCCATACCCCTTAAACAAAGTCACAGAATAAGGAAGCAAAACATGCTATTATTTTTTTCCTGCCAAGTTATAGTTTGTTGTTACTTCATCTTGCAAGGAGATAGTGCATCAATGATAATAACAATATAAAAACGCTAAATATGGCGCACTATCCGTAACTCGAAATATGCCTGACCCTAACATGGCCGAAACTATTCTTTTGATCTAATATAAAGTAGTGACCTGTCTAACCTATTACACAAGACTACTTCGCAACTAGGCCCACTTCCATAAATTAAAATCTATTATTTATGAAAATCATTATTTCTGCAAAGTATTTATTTTAATCCCTATTTTGAATTTATTTTATATTCTGAGAGGTCCAGAAGGGGGTCCAGAGGGGGTCCAGATGGGGGTCCAGATGAGGGGGTCCAGCTTTTGTACCTTCCCGGCATTTAACTTTAGATTTTGCAATGATCAAATCCTCCACCCCAAGTAAAAAAACGAAGTTCAAATGCCCTACATTTCACAACTAAGTGGTGGTTAAATGGCCCATTGTAAATTTAATTTGAAGGTTAAAATTCTTCAACTTCCCAGTCCATTCTGGTCCAATCAATGTTGAACATAATTCACATTTTTGCTTCGAAAATCATTTAATAATCGTTCAAAATTTTTATTTCGCCATGTTCTTGAAAAAAAGCAAAAAGTGTGCTTTTGACATGTTAAAGCCTATGGTTTCTTGTGTCATCTATAATAGTCCACATGTTAGGGTCAAATCCCCAATCAATCAAATGCCTGCCCCTAGGGAAAATCATACATGGCAAATGACAAATTCCCACTCATGCCCAGGGGAATTTACACCTTCTTTTTGATCGGCACATAATGTAAACGTGCACACATAATGCACACTGCAAGCTAAAACACATTTTGGTAGGGAATATAATGCATTTGAAGCCAATCAAGTGAATTTAAAATGGTGTATTGGAAGCCATTATTAAAAACTAGGGACCTTAACATTGTAAAACTAGGGACCTCTGACCAAAAAGCCTGAAAGGGTTTCATTAAGGTCCCTAGCCCTTCACGTTGTTATTATAGCACTGTAATTATGTAAACTTTTTATTGGGCAAAATAAATAATAAATTATTACTTGATTTTTACAAGCTAAAATGCCTCAATTTACTCCTAAATTACTCGTTCTGTTGACAAAATAACTGATTTATTATTGCATCTAAAATTTTTGACTCTCCATTAGTATTATTCACGAACTACAGTTTTAAATTGATCAAACAACCTCGACATTATGTGCATGCGCAAGTACAAAATCTGTCAAAGTAATTGCTGTTCATTTTGAAAGGACGTATTTTGCTGTTTTACAGCAAGTTTTTATTTTAAATTTGGTTAAGTTTAGAGAAGTCCAACACGGTTTTTTTTCTTCTCGATTTTAACTGGAAATAAGCCTGCTGTTTCATAAATTAGTGGCTGTTCAACGGTGAAACAAAGTTTGTATAATAATTGTTTTGATGTTTTGATGTTGATGTCTCAGATAATTTAATCCTTGTTGTGCCAGTTTGGGTAAGTGTAAACATTTCAGTAGTAAAATTGCTTTATGTTGTCGGTTTTATTATATCTGCGAAATGTTTAAGCCATTCTAACTTGATAATTCACTTTAATGCAACCTGGTATGCGTGAAATTGCATGAATGTTATCGTTCATTATAAACCTAGCGCATTAGTTGTGTTTGTTTGTTTGTTTGCAGTGGTTTTAATACTTTATTTGGGGTTTTTATACTTCATCTGTTAAGGAAGGCGAGGGGTTGCTGCATGCATGTATTTTCTAGTTTTAAATATAATAACTGCAATCTTAAATTGTATTCTAAACTTCACTGGCAACCAATGAAGTGTGCATAAAGCAGGAGAAATATGATTATACTTAGGGATATTAAGAACTAATCTAGCAGCAGCATTTTGCAAGCACTGCAACTTTATTATTTGTGTAGCCGGTAGACCGTATAGAATGCCATTGCAATAATCAATACACCCTATTATTAATGCATGAATCGACTTTCATGCCACATTCTCATCTAAATACTTCCTGATATGGCTTATATTTGTCAAATGGTAGTATGCAGCTTTACATGTATTGTTAATATTGACTTGAAGATTTAGATTGCTATCCATCCAAGTGCCAAGGTTCTTGACTGATGTAACAGAGGACACCCGCACATCACCAATGACAAGGGAGTTCATATGTACTTTCAAAAGCTGTTGCCTGGTACCAATCAGGATGAAATCCGTTTTTCTATCATTAATCTTGCGTTTGTCACACAACATCCAGGCTCTTTATCACGCACACAAAGTTCCACAGCAGCAAAAGCATTCAGTACTTGCAGCAGTGTCAAGCTTGAATGCTAGATACAAATCTGTGTTGTCCACAACTTGCTAGTGTAAAGGACCAAGACATGAGCCTTGGGGAACACCTTGCTTTAATGGGAAAGCTTGCGAGAAATTACCATCCAATGAAACATATGTTCGGATAAATAAGACTTGAACCACTGTAGCACAGTTCCTCTTATGCCTAAGCTTGTGCTGATATGCGACAGCAAAACAGAGTGGTCCACTGTATCGAAAGCAGCACTGAGATCAAGTAATACAACCAAGACAACATGCTGACGATCCATACCCATTAATATATAATTGTGTATCTTAAGTAATGTTGTTTCAGTGCTATGTCCCTGTCTATAGGCCGACTGCACTGTTGGATACAATATGTGACAAGTTAAATCACCATGTACCTGATCGAATACTGCACGCTCTGTCAACTTTAATACATACTGCAGATTAGAAATATAAAGATATACCAGCTTTTTTTGTAACACCGATCAACTAATATGTCTCTCCATGTTTTGGGGAATTAACCAGATAGTAAAAATGAAGTTACCATTTTAGCAATAACTAGTAGCAGCTGTGCCAGAGATTGTACAACAAGCTTTGTTGACATTGGATCAAGACCACAGGATTTCCTTTGATGATTTTTGTATAATAGCTCGAATGTCATCATGAGATAGAGGCTGAAACTCAGAGAGTACACATGGAAATCGCCATTCGGCTTATTTTGTCCAGCAGGAGTCCAAATGGAGAAAAAGAAACTACAAAACTTTTTGTATTGTTTAGGCGACCTTCTTGGAGAAGAAGGCACGGGTCAGCAGCGCCCACCACCACAACAACAACAACAGCCGCAGTGCCAAGGCCACAATTCCCGCAATGCCAAAAGACGCATTAGAAAACGGCAACAACATCAAGCTGCCACGGCTGTGATCCTGTAAGAGGACCGACTGAGAGATGGGGCGTCACAGCAAGCATGACGTGGAAAAATTGCTCTAGCTCTGGTGTAGTTTATCTTATACTTTTTGGAACTATATACAATTCTGTCTGGAAGATTAATCTTGATGATGAATTGAATAACATCTGTCAAAATACACTGATAACTGACGTGCAAAACCTCCTACAATACAGTGTTTTGGCAACTGAGGCTATTCACCGCCGATGCCATTTTGAGTTTACAAAGGCTTCTTCTCAGAGTTTCTTTGGCCGCAGAGTAAGTAGATATCCAAATAGTGATTCAACATTCCAGATAATACGGATTTTAACTAGTTGGGATGTAAATTTGAACCATGGACCGTGTACAAAGAAACCTACTTTATAGCCTTATGTTCGATGTCGCCTCTGCCTCAACTATGCGGTTCAGGCAGAGTGAATATGTATATATGGTCCGAAGGTCGAAACTTGTTTGAAATCGCCTTTTTAGTATTATTTTAATTGTATATATGGTGTAGAAAGCTGACAATAATAAATATTTTATAATATCAATTAATTTAATTAGTACATGTAGATCTAATATTTCATCTTCATAGTTAACTCATAGATATATAGTTATATACACGACCCCACAAGCTTGCAGCTTTAAACATTATCGTGTTAAAATAAAGGTTATCTATCTATCTATCTATCATCAACAGGGGGTCTTCAGGGATTACACCCTTATCAACTATATCTGTAGAATCTATCTGATCACGAATCCTAGATATCTTTTGTGGAAAAAATCTCCCAATAAAGTCTTGTCCTCATAATCTGGAAATGAGACAGTGTCACTATATCCTAGCAACCTCTTAGAGGCATGAAATAATCGTTTTTGGTCACTGCTGTTCTCATTAACAAAACAAGTGTAAAATGTATGTTTTGCTTTATTCAAAAGATAGGTCACCTTATTCCTCATTTTCTTAAATAACTGAAAGTCCATATATGCCCTGTTTGGTCTTTCTCCATTTTCTTTCAGCCTTTCTGCACAAGCATTTGGCTCTATGTATCTCTTCATTATACCATGGTACAGTAGGTCTGGACACAATAGTCTTTGTCTTCAGTCGAGCATGCGATGCAACTCAATAAGTTGAAACAAAGTCATGTTATAGTTATCATCAAATTCATGAGGACGAAGGCTTTCTACACCAGGAGAAATATCCACACACAAAGATGTTTCAGCCAGATCACGCAAGAAGGCTGTAGTGTCAATAGACTTGATTTTCCTGTACTTAACCTCCTTGACTGTAATTGGAGGCCTGGGCGATGCCAGGTAACACAAAACAGCGCCATCATCTGACAAATAGTGATCAACACGAACATGTTGAATAATATTTTCAGCTGAGCATGTAATAACTAGGTCAAGGATATGCCCATGAGTATGAGTACGAGTATGTTCTACTACATGCTACTTTAATCCAAATGATTCTAAAAGGTTGAGAAACTTACACGCATCAAGATCAATTGCATCATCCACATGACAACATAACAAGCTGTTCCTTTGATAACAGTAGGGATTCCATGTATCTTGCAAACTCATTGCAGAAATTTGTAACAGTCATAGGATGTTCCTCAGTATATGGTGGGCGATAAATAATATCTACCCGGAGTTTGTTTGATGAGCTCTTGCTGACCAGCCATTCCAAGAATTCATAAGAATCATGTTCACCTCTGTCCACTTTCTTAACATTCAGTAAATCACAAAACATCAGACCAGTGCCACCTCCACACCGCCCAGCCCGACATTGGTGTATAAACTTATAACCACCTGGACAAAGATTTACCCTTACAGCTGAATCTTCTCTGGTCAACCAAGTCTGCCTGAAAGCCAACAAGTCAGCTTTACAGTCACACACATAGTCCAAAATATGATCAGTCTTGTTACATACTGAACGAGTATTAAGACTACAAAGCAACAAAAACTGTTTATATCCGTTCAATGCTGTTGCACCAATGGAACAATTTACTCCAGTTAATTTATTAATCTTTTGCAGTGATGATATTTTTGTTTTGTTTGCAGAATTTTCCATACAGTAAAACCCTGCATATAAGAACCTAGAATTTCCAAATTAGCCTAAACAGGTTCTTATGTGAATGGTGCTTGTCGGGAAATTAGGCTAACAGGTTCTTATTTTACTAAGAAAAAGCAATCCATTTTAAAAGGGATAAATTTAGATCACAACATACCTGTATGCACAAGTCAGTGTCCTAATCGCTTGCATAGCTCAGCTCAAGTTCATGTTGTAAAAAGATGCACAGTACAATCTAGAATTCATAAGATTCTAGTCCTTAGGGTCTAATGCTGCTGTCCTTAGAGCCATCAGCTGTAACAAGGCAGCCAGTCTTCTGAAACAGTCTCTTAAAGTCCATACAGACCGGACACGATTTGGCAACGCAACACGAATTTTTAGTTTTCAATTACATTTATTAATTAAATTAAATTAACTTTAATATTTTTCAATGTTTTTTAAATATTCGGGACCACTTTAGCAATTTTAGCTATTTGGTCTGCATATCTTGTAAAATTTTTATTGCGTCTGGTCTGTGTGGGCCTTTAAAGATCAATTGATCAGCTGAAAGTTCCTCCCAAGCTGCAGTGGTCCATTTTGTCATCAAAATTCTTCTCTGTTTGGCACTTGGCTTATCATGCCACATCTCCAGGTTTTTATCTTCCTCCAGCCATCTTTCCATCACCTCTCCTATTTTTTCCCACACCCAGCATCTATGGACTGCACTTTGTCTGTGTGGTTTTCTGGGAGAAGATAAATAATAGCATTCATTTTCCCACATGCTTTGTGAAATTCTTTACCCTGCTGAAAACCAACATCGGTGAAGATAACTTTTTCATCTGGGGAGTTTCCAACCCCAGGTATCAATGTTCTTGACACCCATTCCATGTCCAGGTCAGCATCCATCCATGCACATTTTTGAAAGTAGACGTCCACACCTTTGTTGTACTGGGCTTTCTCTGCACTGGTAATGTTGCCTTTCCCCCTGAACACAATTGCAGGCTTTACATTTTGTTCTCCCTCTGCCCATATACAGAGCTGTAGAGTAGCTTGTCTTTTATCTAAACCTGTGGAAGGTTGCGATACCCATACCTGTTTGTTTCCAGTAACATCATAAGTTTTGTCCTGATCTACAACAAATGGGAGAGGAACTTGGTCCATGTTGTATCGATTCTTTGGTAACCACCACCCATACTTTGCATCCAAACTCGAGTTACTTCTTCGCCGTCTTGAATTCACAGCATTTCGTAAGTTCCTGTGAAACTTTTGAATCCTTGCCAAAGTTTCAAAATCTTGCACGCACCTGCTCTTCGAAGCTTGAACTCACTTACAACATGTTCCACAGCTGATGGATATCTCTCACTGTTCTTGGATTTCTCACATACCATTTTTCTCCTTTTTCGTGCCTCCTTCATACTGCCTGCGTTTTTCTTCACTCTATTCATCTTTACTTCCAATTTTAATTTTTCCCTACTCTTGTGCCACTTCACTATGAGCGATTTTCTAACTCCTTGCATCTTTGCAACCTTTTCCCACTTTTTCTTCATGTTCAGTTTGCCAAGGTTATCCAGAAGCTGCACAGTTTTTAACTTAAAATCTACCATGTATGACTTCCTCCGACTAGATCTTTTCTCAGTTTTGTCAATCGACCATCTTTTCTCAGTTTTGTCAATAGCGGCTGCTTGGGGCTTTTGTTTGGTAATGCCATCATGGGCCGTTTCTTCACTGTTTTCTTCTCTCTCACTCGGTTACAACGTTTAGCTCGACAAGATTACAGTTTTCAGAGCTGTTATGTTTAAATTGAATCGCAAGTGGGTTTCAAGGTATTTTTTGGCTGTGAAAGATTTCTTGCAAATATCACATTTTACATGCTTATTTGGACATATCACATTTTACATGCTTATTTTAACTGACATTGGTAAAGCTGTCGTAACATCAAACAGTTGACCACTCTTTGTTTCAACTTGTCTCTTTATTCCACAGTCAAATAAAGTGTGATTTATTATAAAAGCAAATTTTCACATCACATTGTCTTTTACAAGTTGACATGAATAAGGTTTGTGATGAATTGTGGGTTTGTCATGTGTGCTCATAGCATGCAAACATGCTCTCAAGGTAAAATGAGAGCCTGCACTGATGATATACATGTAACATTCATTTTTCCAAATATGGAATTGTCTATCCTCATATGGTGTTGTTTACAACTTTTGTACAAATTAAATTTAGACTGTACAGTTTATACTGTTTTTCAAAATATAAGATATTCAAGCAAAAGTTTAAATGTTTTAAATACTGTTTTCTCAAAACACCAAAACAGAACATTTTGTGCTTCGAGATAAGATGGCCAAGACCAATTTGATCAGTTAATGTGTTTTTATGCATAGTGCTTCAGCAGTTAACATATATAGGGCTCAGCGGAAAAATATAAATTATAGCATCTGACCAATGAGAATTTCATGTCGCCCTTTCGACCCTAAAGACACGTGTAGCAACACATGACCAAAAATGTAAACAATTGGCAAAAGTTCGGACAAGCTTTTGTTCGAACACAATTGATTGTATGTTCGAACAATTAAACTTGTCCGAACTTTTGGCATTTGTTTACATTTTTTGGTCACGTGTTGCTTGGCAAATTTGAGACACGTATATTCAAATTCCTTAGTTATCGATGCAGGCTCTCATTTCATCTTGAGAGCCTGTTCGTAGGCTAGTGTCTGCCTCCTCCGCAGGCCCTCGTTGCATCATGGGAAGGTCACGATTTCGAGAGGGCCTGCGGAATCTTGTAAAAAAAATGGTGCCGGCGTCACGTCAGCAAGTAAATTTCTGCATAATCTTGAATATAAACAGATATAAATAAGCGGCGTGAGACTTGTAAATTTAATGCAGTAAAATGGCGACTCTAAGGACGTGGCAGGAAGCATTTTCCAAAGATAAGGTTTGTTGCCCACACCAAGACTGCACAAATAAAACTGCCTTTTTTAAAAAGGCAGGTTTAGAACAACATTACAGAGCTGAACACGGTAAAATTGGAGAAGGCACAATTAAAGAAGCGCAGGATGTGTTCAAAAATAAACATGGCGAGCAGGTCTTAAAAGAAATGTCAAGACTGTACGGAGTATCTTCGAGCGAGGTATTTAATTATAATCTAATATATTAATCAATTCCGTCAAGTTATTGAATTGTATTTGGATTTGAATTGGCCACAATTAAGTAGAATTAACCTTCATTCCGAAAAAACCCCATTGAGGACAAGCATCTGCATTCTGCATCATAATACACCTGAGACCTCTAGCTCTAGGTTTTGCCCTTGCCAGTATACAGATTACGTTCAATCGTTGATACAATATATTTACGTTTTGTATTGTTTATCACCCTATAATGTTTATAATGATATAAATCTAACATGACTTTATGTACTTTCACTACATAAAGTCATGTAGTGAAATGTGTTATGAGCTATTCCTGATTTAACATTATCATTTAACCTCTTGGAAAATTCTGACATCCAATAATAAACTTGGACATAAGTTCTTTGTAGCTTTGCATGGCAATAAATCATATAATACTATAATTGGTTTGGGGGAACACCACGTAAATGTATTACTGCAAAGCTTTTGATCCGTAAGCCCGGATCTTCATCTGTGCTATAAGATAATAATTATTCAGACTTACGTATCGAAAGCTTTGCAGTAATAAATTTATATGGTGTTTCCCCAAACAATATTGTAATAAAAGACATGTTAACCCATTGAGTGGCACACAAAGTACCAACCTTTGAGGTATAAACCGTGGAGAACAACCCAAAACAATACATGGGGTGACCAAGGACCAACTGATGAGGTTCTGATCAATTGTTGGCATGATTGTGGGCAGTCTAATGACGCCTTGTGGGCAGTCTAATGTTCCAGACTGGTTTAATAAATTACAAGCTGTCATTCAACAGAAGATGAACCTTCTGAAGAACAGGAGACAACTCGAGAAGAGTGGATGATATTATCAGACCTGGCTCACTCCTTTTGACAACTCTGAACAAACACCAGAGTCCACATATGACTGGCATTATTATTCAGAACAACAAATCCAAGAAATGTCAACATGGATAAAAACAAACAAAGAGGAATACACTATTGATGAGCAATATGATGTTGTTGACATGAACAGTTTTAGTGAAATGCAAAAACTTGCTTATGATATTGTTAAGTCTCATAACTCATTTTGATGATATATCATCTGAGAAAGAGCCATTATGTCCCATTATAAATGGTGTTGCAGGAACTGGTAAAAGTTACCTTATTAATGCTATTAGAAATCTTTTGCAAAGTAAATGTGCTGTTGCTGCTACCACAGGTAAAGCAGCTTATAACATTAGAGGTGTAACTGTGCACTCTCTATTAAAGTTACCTATAGGATCAAGAGGTAAAAAAGACCTAACAGGACAAAGCTTGTGTAAGTTACAAGAGAGTGTTAATAACATTGGATACATCATTATTGATGAATACTCCATGATTGGCCAAGTTACTTTGGTTGGATAGACAAGCATTGCAAACAAGCAACTGGTTATAATGACAAAGTTTTTGGAGGAAAATCATTGATTTTAACTGGTGATCCAGGTCAATTGCCAACAGTAGCAGATAAACCTCTTTACCATGCTAGACCATCAAACGCTGTTGGTGAACAGGGTCATCAAGCATATCATATGTTTGACAAAGTTGTTAAACTCACTGTAAATCAATGTGATGCAAGGTACAGTATGACATCTGAGCAAGTTACTGGAAGTTACTTCTGACATGTCAATCATCGAATGTCACTAATTTATGTGACTTTGAAGATTCTACTAGACTCTTTTATAGCAATGAACAAGTTGCTAATTACAACCATGACCAGCTAACAAAACTTGAGCATCCAGTTGCTCATATTAATGCCCGCCATTCATCAGCATTGGCAAAAAAGATATCCTCAGATATGTCTGGGTTAGAATCTGTTGTGTTTCTAGCAAAAGGTGCTAGGGTCATGTTAACCATGAATTTGTGGTCAAGTGTTGGTCTCTGCAATGGTGCTACTGGGACAGTTGTTGATATTATCTATCAGAACAACCATCAACCGCCTGACTTACCTATTGTGGTAATAGTAGAATTTGAAAACCACAGAGGACCTGTTTTTAATGAAAACCAACAATTGTGTATCCCAATATATCCAATCACTGTCACATCACAGACAGAAATAGGTTTCCATGAGAGACAACAGTAACACCTCTTAGGCTTGCTTGGGCTCTAACAATACACAAGAGCCAAGGACTTACACTTCCAAAAGCATGGATATGGATATTGGCAAATCTGAAAGAACTGTTGGAGTTTCCTATGTTGCTACAGTATTAGTAGAGTAAAATCACTTGCATCTTGTGTCATTGAACCCATAGGTGTACGGGACGGGGGGCAGGGGGGGCAGCTGCCCCCCCCAAAAAAAAAGATTACAAAGTCGAAAAGTCGGGCAAATGTTCAACAAAAGTCGGGCAAAAAGTAGTCAAAGCGATAAAAAATTATGTTCCGGAAAAAAATTTTCGGCACTGGTCGGGCACAATCCGAAAAAGTCGGGCAAATTTCTTTCTGCCCCCCTAATTTTTCCCCGTCCCGTATGCCTATGATTGAACCAATGACGTATGAACAATTAACAAGCTTGAAATCATCAGCTAACTTTCAATATAGGCTTGAAGAAGAAAACAGGCTAGATCAGTTAGTGCAGGCTACCAGCAGTGTATTTAGAACAACAAACTATTGAGGTTGAATAAGAGAGGGATTTCATATATGTATCCCAGTTATATTTTGGTATGTAGTTTGACTATATACCCTTTTAAATAATTTAATTTATTAACTAAATAATTTACTCATTGTTATCACTGTATGTATGAAAATATTATGATTTGCAAGTTGAAATAATGGTAAGTATTTTGTTTGTTAAACCCCTCCCCCACTTTTATTTTCATTCATTTATGTGCTACCATGTTTCTAAGTAGATATATCATGCTGGCAATTATTTTTTGTATAGTTTTGCAATTCTGACGGGTGTGAATGGTGTCATGTTAACTGCTGGATGAGACCAAATGGTTGTTAAAGTCAAAATATAATGTGGATATATTACATCGCATGAAAATGGATGGGAGCTGCTGGATTAACAGAAATGTATTTCTATTAAAACAAGAATGCTGATTTACAAGTTTGTATGGATATATTACATCTAATGCAATGGGATGGAATCTGTCATGTACTATTTTGGCTGTACTTGTTTCCAATCTACCATATGGATGTCAGGAACATTGTATGTCAAGATATTACATACATTTATATGTACAGTAACCTAAGAAGTTATTGGACAATAATGATGGCCAACAATGGATACTACCTGTACATGGCTACATGCTAAATAAATACGAAATATTTATATATTGGACAAAAAATAGGTACGCGCTGCGTACATGTGGGTAGCCTGCATTAATTGTTGTTAAAGTTGGAGTAATACCGAGGTTGGACTTTGGAGTAATACGCGCAACAAAATTGCTGCAGCCAAAATTTCTGCAACAAAATCTGATTTCAACGCATTTTAAGTAGAAATGTTGACAAAACATTTCAATTAACATGCGCAGAAATCAGATTTTGTTGCAAGTTGCTGCAATTTTGTTGCCCATATTAGTATATTACTCCACCTTAATAACTTAATTGCTATTGTCAAATTCCGAATTTACTGAAAGAAAGTATTAAGTAAATTGAACACAATTCAAATATTATACACACATTTAATCACATACTGAACATCAGATATGACAAAAATACGTAAACGACTGTTACGTGCATTTTTCAATAAGCATAAACAGATTTAAGAAGTTACAAAGTATTTTAATGTGTCAAAAATAATTTGAACACTGAACAGACAGAACAGTACAAGGTCTTTAATATGTATACGAAACAAAATACATCACACGCCGAAATACAGACAGTACGAAAAACACTTAAGACAAGAACAGTTCTTGTTCAAGGACAGCATACATCAAAGACAAAGCATCAGGTTTACAGGCTGCGTATATACAATTTTCGTGAAGTTTGAGTTTCAGGGATAGTCCATGCAAAGATCTAAGGACGATGTTTTCCGGCGGAGTTTGAAAAAGATCAACATATATTTATTTAGTGATGATTGAATTATTTAAACAACGACATAATCGATCTCGTATATATTGGTAATGACATTCAATTTGCTTTCAATATTCGACAAATATATCCCTAAGTAAAAAAGCGCTAATATTCCACTGCCTAATTTAATCCTTGTGTAAACCGTGCTTGGCTTTCTATTTGCCTTAATACACATTCGACTAACCCGATTCCAATGACGTGGCCTTACAAACATTATGTAAGCAACGACATACTCGATTCTATATACCTATATGTTCGTCATTCGTCAACATTCCTTCGATATAGACTAACGTAAATATGTCCAAACGTCGCGCGCTATATCACTAATTGCTATATTTTTCTAATACGTATAAAATGTTTGATCAAACTGATATGTCGTGTTTAAATATGACATTACACGATATAAAACAGACCCCTTGCGCTAATATTAACCCCAATGACCCTTGTACAAGCAGTGATTATAAAAACAACGACATATTCGATTCTATATGCGTTGGAAATGACTATCGACCTGACAAAACATATTACAATAAAGACTTTACTAAGAATTTATACACATCTCTGTACGGTATGAGCGTTAGTGAACTTAGCCTGTGGTCTATAGACGGTTCGTATTTCAAGGATAAAAGGAACCGCGCAGCAGGACACCGCGGACACGAAGGCTACAGCGCCACAGAGCCACAGCGCCACAGAGCCACAGAGAAACGGAAGATCGCGCTTCAGCCACAGAGAAACGGAAGATCGCGCTTCAGTCTCTCACATAGTGGTTAGCTGCGCATGCGCGGCTACCCACAAAAACGAATAGTATAAGACTTGTTTACCAAATGGAAAATACAGTATGGATATGAAAACTTGCAACAAACTGGTCATATCACGTTAAAAGACATATCGTGTATATTCCTAATTGTGTTCTTCTAAACGTTTTGACAAATGAAGATTGTTTAAATGGAAAATACAGTATGGACTATCATTACCTTGGAAAGAATGTGAAAACTTGCAACAAACTGGTCATTCACGTTAAAAGACATATCGTGTATATTCCTAATTGTGTTCTTCTAGACGTTTTGACAAGTGATAAAAGGAACCGCGCAGCAGGACACCGCGGACACGAAGGCTACAGCGCCACAGAGCCACAGCGCCACAGAGAAACGGAAGATCGCGCTTCAGCCACAGAGAAACGGAAGATCGCGCTTCAGTCTCTCACATAGTGGTTAGCTGCGCATGCGCGGCTACCCACAAAAACGAATAGTATAAGACTTGTTTACCAAATGGAAAATACAGTATGGATATGAAAACTTGCAACAAACTGGTCATATCACGTTAAAAGACATATCGTGTATATTCCTAATTGTGTTCTTCTAAACGTTTTGACAAATGAAGATTGTTTAAATGGAAAATACAGTATGGACTATCATTACCTTGGAAAGAATGTGAAAACTTGCAACAAACTGGTCATTCACGTTAAAAGACATATCGTGTATATTCCTAATTGTGTTCTTCTAGACGTTTTGACAAGTGATAAAAGGAACCGCGCAGCAGGACACCGCGGACACGAAGGCTACAGCGCCACAGAGCCACAGCGCCACAGAGAAACGGAAGATCGCGCTTCAGCCACAGAGAAACGGAAGATCGCGCTTCAGTCTCTCACATAGTGGTTAGCTGCGCATGCGCGGCTACCCACAAAAACGAATAGTATAAGACTTGTTTACCAAATGGAAAATACAGTATGGATATGAAAACTTGCAACAAACTGGTCATATCACGTTAAAAGACATATCGTGTATATTCCTAATTGTGTTCTTCTAAACGTTTTGACAAATGAAGATTGTTTAAATGGAAAATACAGTATGGACTATCATTACCTTGGAAAGAATGTGAAAACTTGCAACAAACTGGTCATTCACGTTAAAAGACATATCGTGTATATTCCTAATTGTGTTCTTCTAGACGTTTTGACAAGTGAAGATAGTTTAAATGGAAAATACAGTATAGACTATCATTACCTTGGAAAGAATATGAAAACTTGCAACAAACTGGTCATATCACGTTAAAAGACATATCGTGTATATTCCTAATTGTGTTCTTCTAGACGTTTTGACAAGTGAAGATAGTTTAAAACATTGGTACTAACAATCATGGGCATACATTTAAATATGAAAATCTGAAGTACACTTAATTTATAGTATATAGTAATTATTGCATGTTGTAATTTCGATATTTCTTAAACAAAATAAATTCATACATACAGTGTGTATAAGGCAATTTAAGTGAATGAGGTTTATTGGTATAATCAATCCCCAGGACTTTGGTGGTGAGGCAGCACTTTTATTGCAGTAAAGTACACAAACTATTACTGCAGTAAAGGCCTGATTGCCCCGGCACTTTCGTCGGCGAAATGCAAAAAATTTCGCTCGAAATGAATTGGGTGCATGCGCAGTAAAGATAGATTAGGCGTGGCGAGAAAAAATTTCGCTTCGCCAGTGAGTAGAAGTCAGTTCTCCTCACTGCGAAAGCGAATAAAATGGCCAAATTATCCCCGCTATCAATGTAATTAGGCCCGCCATCAATATTAACTAGAGATGCATAGTTCCTATGGACGAAGTTAGGCAATTTGGTTCAATAATTAGTGTGGCAACAGACATCATTTTGGCACATTGTATGAACAGCCCGTAACCACCCGGAGAAAATAGGGTCGCATGGTCAATCGCGTTGAAAAAATAATAGGGTCGGTCGGGAACCGGAACCACAGGTATTTTGTTTAGGCCTAATGATAATTAGAAAACATAGTAACGAAATGAGAGAATAAATGCCCTCCAACTAGAGATTTAGATATTCAAAATTTTTACAAGGTGGATTGTTTTTTGTATTTAGACTGAAACTTTCAAAACAGTATCTGGAACATTTGCTCCTATTTGTCTGAACACCAAACGTGCAGAAATGGCAGCAAAATTGTATGCAATGTTCCTATTTTATAAGGGAATATTAAAACCTTACAAATTGGATCCAGAAGCAGCAACGTTAATTACTACAGAGAGTAACAAAATGTCTGTGAGCTTCCATTGTTGGACTGCATGTGATGGAAAAAATCCAGTCATTTATGCAAAAGCAATCAAGTGTATTCAGGTTAGTTCTTTTAATATATGGCAGACATGTACTCAAGGACGGATTTTCTGGAGAGGGGAGGGGGGGTTGCGCACCCCCAAATATCCCCCCAATTTTTTTTCACCCCCCTCCCCGCAGAGAAATTGTGCACCCCCAACAAAAATGGGCACCTCCTGTCCCTGCCAAAATTTAAATGCACAAATTAAACTACCGTTAAGTAAGATAGAAATGTTAAAATTAACATGTTTCTATATACGCTTTTTTGCAGCAAATTAACGTAAAAGTAAAACACACTTACAAAAAATAAGTTCACGTGCTCATCGGCACCACGCGTCCGCACATTCACATCAGGGGCGGATTCAGACAGGTTTACATAAACCTGTCAGATTTTCCAAAGAAAGAAAATCTATAACCTTCCATGTATATAACTAATTTAAAGAATATTCTGTTTCATAAAATTGATGTTGTCTAATCTATTATTATTGAAATTTGATTATGGACTACCGAGCGTCAGCGGCGGCGGAACAGATTTCGTTCTGGGGGGGGCTAAAATTTTTTGGGGACCTCCCCCCCCGTCGCCAAAAAAATTTCGGTCAGTGTACCACTTTAGGGGTATAATATACAGAAAAAGGGACGAAAAAAATTTTTTTTGACTTATCAAAAAATTTTTTCCGGAAATACACTTTTTAAACAAAATATTGCAAATTTGTCCCCTTATACCTAAATTTTCAAAAAATAACCTAAATTTTTCCCTAATTGTCAAAATTTTTTCAAAAAATTCAAATTTTCTGGGGGGGCTAAGCCCCCCCACTTTTACTTCTGGGGGGGCTTTAGCCCCCCTAGCCCCCCCCCCTGTTCCGCCGCCCCTGGCGAGCGTATTTAGACGCACTGATCATTGCTTTGGCGATTGAGAATCAGGAAATGATTGCGAAGCTTTCGCGCTCTTGCAGTTTGGTTTTTAGTTCGTCGTTAGAGTTGGATTGAAAGCGTGTAGATCCAAATCGATGTGTCAGCAATTAGCGGATCCTATATTTTTATCACTAGGCACTAGCTAATACACTTCGGAAAAGGTTCAATTTATTGTTTCAGCTGCGTATTAGTCAAAAATTCACTTAAAAACATGCATTTTCTAATCATTAAATTAATTTTAAAAGTGACGCCAGAACGCAGGAAAATGCTGTTTCAGAGCCCCAAATTTAATTTTTTCCGGGAGGGGGGCGGGCATGTCCCCGGCCTCCCTATTACTTGAGTGAACCTAATTAAACCGGTCATCAAAAACCCTGGATCCGCCCCTGCACATGATCATCACCACCCCCCCTGAATTTTTTGCACACACGCCCAGAGAAAAATATGAAAATCCGCCCTTGCATGTACTGTACATAACAGTGTAGCTTGACAGTATTTTACCAATTAATACTTAACCCTTTAAGTAGCAATGCGCCCTACTTTATTATTTACTCTGTCTAACTTTATTATTTACACTCTGTCTGTTACAGAAAGCTATAGCTGTTGAACCAGAGATATTGAACAATTTCCAAGCTACCTGTGAGGAGGATGACACAGTACAAATAGGGGGACTTTCTGCTAATTGTGAAAATGATTCTTTGCAATTTGTTCTCCAAAAGTACTTTGGATATGAAACTTTTAAAGACAACCAAAGGGAAGCAATAGAAACTGTCATGTTGAATAGAGATTGTGTAATTACCATGCCAACTGGCTCAGGAAAAACTGTATGCTACACAATCCCAACTATAATTTCTGGAGGTACTTCAGTAGTGGTAAGTCCTTTATTGTCACTGATTTACAATCAGGTCAAGTCCCTGAGGGAAAAAGGGATCAGTGCAACACATATTACCTCACAAATGGCACCAACTGAAAGAAATTCAATCTTGCATTCGTTGCTCAAACCAAAACCAGATTTTCAGTTTTTATATTGCACACCTGAACTGTTATCTTGTACTGATATAACAGCAACCTTGCACAAAATGGTTAACAATAAAACTCTGGTAAATGTGATTATAGATGAAGCACATTGTGTGGACATGTGGGGACATGATTTCCGTCCAAGTTATTGTGATCTTGGTAACCTTCAATTGGGTGTTCCCTTGGTTTGTTTTACAGCTACACTCACTGATCGTGCTCTATCATCGGTCACACAGAGCCTCAAGTTAACAAACCCCATCATTAAGAAAGCACCATGTGAAAGAGTTAATCTTTGCATGCATGTGGTTGAGAAGACTGGCAATCATCCACGTGACATTGCAGAAGTAATATTAAGTAATTTCCCAGATCAGTCCGGAATAGTTTACTGTAATTCAAGAGAACAAACACAAAATATGGCATATGAACTTGCAGCTGCAGGAGTACAAGCATCATTCTATCATTCTAGATTAGATATAGATTTGAAAATGGAGAGACAAAAGAAATGGGAAGATGGTGAATTGAATGTTTTGTGCGCTACGTCAGCATTCGGTATGGGTATCGACAAAAAGAATGTTAGATTTGTCATTCATGCTACCCTACCTGGATCTCCAGAGCGTTACATTCAGGAAACTGGCCGTTGTGCGCGAGATGGAAACAAAGGAGAGTGTTACCTGTATTTTAACTTTAACGATCGCAGTACGCATATTAGAAATATATACGAAAGCCCTAATCAAACAAGAAAAAATGTTGCTTTCGAGCGCTTGAATAGAATGGTGGAATACTGTATCAGTAATAAATGTCGTACAGCAAAGCTACAAGAAATGATGGGAGAAGAACGAACCTCCAAATGTGGACAATGCGACATGTGCATTGCAAACAAAGACGTGCATTTAGTCTTAGAAGATTTTTCGCAATATGCAAAGTTGATGGTGAACTGTATAATTGCTATGAAAAATCTCGACGAGAAAATAAAATTTACAGATGCTGTTATGGTGTTCCGGGGATCTAAAATTAAAAAACTTGAGAAGTTTTTTCACATCAGTCAGCATGGAAGTGGACGTGTAATTTCAAAACAAAAGGCAACACGACTACTACAAGAATTAATTTTATCTGGAGTAATAGTAGAAAACTTGCACGGATTATCCAAAACCACATTTCTCTCAGTTGGAAATGTATGTTCAGCATTGTTTGATGGTTCCTTAGTAATTCAAATATGAGTTATGTGGCACGTATGCGACAAAAATTATATGCAAATATGAAATACCAACATTATTTCATTTCATTCTATTAAATATATATTGTGAATAAAAGTATCTTTGTTAAGCTTTTTGACTGCTCAATGAAAGTTTTAATGAAATCCTTAACAAGCGCCAAGCTCTTCATCATCTTCGTTATCTTCACTTTCAATACATGTTTCATGGATTAATGAAATCATTAAAGGATTAATGACTTTTTTATGAAAATTCAAAGGATTAATGAAATCCTTAACAAACGCCAAGCTCTTCATCATCTTCGTCATCTTCACTTTCAATGCATGTTTCATGTTGGCCAAAGTACTTAAATAATCTTTCTTTGAAAACGAGTTTAAATTTAGCAACTCCTTTGCTGTAACCATCAATTAGGCTGGGTGTTACTTTCATTGTTTTTCCACATGAGCTGTATGAAGTAATGTCGTTCTCGCCTTCGCTAGTGTGATTCACAAAGAATCCCTCCTTCAGACAGAACCACATAGCTTTGACCTTGTCTTTCAAAGAAGTCTGTTCACGATGCCTTCGTGTATTGTGCACGTCAAATGCTTCCCTGGCTTTGTATGCCGCACGAACAGACTTCATTAGGTCGATGTTGCCCATAATTCGTTTCATCATGGTAATAGTTGTCTTTCCTTAAAAAAGAAGTGCCTTTATGTATATTACATTAGGGAAGTGTCACACACGGACTTAGCCTACGAGAAACGTCATCTGGACGTTTGTCTCCAACCAGCCCCCCCCCCCTAGGAGGGGTCCTTAGAAACGCTACACATAGTTTGCGAAATTTTATTGTATACATAAACAATGCGGAGACTACTGCAAAAGCCTAACATTTTCCTTACCAGTATCTACTGTAGTAAGGTCTATTAAAATATCCTTAATTCGCTGTGCCTAACAGTCAAATTGTACCTATTTAGCAGATAAGCGAGTTTACCTTAAGGTGGCTCGATACAGTTTCCAAAAATTCAGGTGTTCAACACTTTGACGATATGAAACATGGTGACCCCCAATTTTTTCGTGCATTATTATACTTGGAAGAAAAACTAACAATTAGCAAAATATGAAGAAATTCTGTAATGCCATTTTTTTGGAAAATGCGAAAATGTCGTACTCTTTGGTATAATGCGGTGCAATACAGCATGCAAAATTTGAACATAGATCACCAGCAGCCTCGTACCCAGGCGCAAATAACTAAAAATAGGCACACTACGGTGTTTTTATATAGATCAGTGGCTAAGCTGAGCGAGCGCTCCCCAAGCACCCCCGCGGGCTTGCTCAGCTTAGCCACTGATCTATATAAAAACATTGTAGTGTACCTATTTTTAGTTATTTGCGCCTGGGTACGAGGCTGCTGGTGACCAGACAAAATAGAAAGATATAGCGCATTATTATATATCAATAGTCAAAGTCGCATTTTTCTAGTGTTTTATTGGTTGAGAGCATATCACGTGAGAGTGACGAAATTAGGCTGTCTCCCTCGCAACAGCGCGAGAGGGAGATAATACGTTATCGACCGGCGAATAACAAAAAAAATCACGTGCGCCATCACGTGAAGATGCGACCTTTGGACATGCCTAGTACGCAATTAAAACTTTCGCTTTAAGTAACTGCAGTGTAGCCAGTGTTTAATTAGTCTCCTACGCAGCCTGTTCGCGGGTCCGAGGTTTTCTCCCCACTAACAGGCTGCTTACTGCAGCAACACATTCCATTCCGATTGTTTAGCCAATCACAGCCCGAGTACCAAAATCAGGAACTCGTTCGCGCTTAAATTCAATATTCCGAAACAAAGATGGCGTCGTATGATCAAGCATTGTATGAAGTCGCCCATTATTTCGTATTTCTACTTTCAACGATCTTCACTAGAGGAATGCGATTCGAACAATAATTAAAGAAAAATGAGATGCGTTTGTCAACACGCCTACTACAGTCTACAGGCTTCGATAAATCGATTTGCCTCTCATGTGATGTGATCGCCTGTTCCACGAATGCCAGAGCGGTAGTTTATGGAATTCATGCAGAGGCATTGCTTTTGATAAATCATTGACTATTTAACTGCCTTATTAATGTTTCGGTACCACCATTTTAATAATTTATCAGATTTCTTTAAAAATTATTTTGTGGCAAACAACAAAATTCATGAACATAAGTCATAACACTACGAAAATGAAAGGACAAATTATTTTAATTATGTGAAACACTGCAGTCTCTCGTATAAAGGAGATGATATCATAGATATCTCATATGGATGATATATGGAATTCGTTAGAAACAAAATTTAATGAAATAAACTCCTATAACATATCTCCAAAAGCAAATTAAACAACACTTTGCTATACACAATTGACAATTTATACCATAAGTCCATAAGGTATAACTATAAGACATGCGATAAAACATACTTCTGTAAGACTGTATTAAAAAAATATATATGTAATACCAAGTCATTGTAAAAATTTAAATGCATCGCCAACTTTAGTATTAATTTTTAATATATACTGATACGAACATTGCCCTTACAGTAACTTCTTTTTCTCTGTTGTAAATACAGACGTACATATTCTTCAAAACGTCTCATTTTACATATTGCATGTATGACACTATGTCTATGTGATTTAATAATTATTACAAATGAACAGTATTTATAAAACTAGAAGCCTAAAATCTAAATAGAAAGTCTACGAAGATATCTATAGTAGGTATCTAGTCTATCTAGCCCAAAATCGTTTAAAGATAAAATTTAAGTAGCTTTTTTATATATGGGGAAAATTAAATAAAAATATATAATATATATAACTATAAGACCATATAAATTTGTAAACAACTATTTTGAACGACAAGTTGTCAATTTCGAATTACTGCATGTATTCAAATTAACACGAAATCAAATATAAAAATATTTATATACATTTGCTAGTTAAAACTATATTCTATAGCAATGTACTTAATGATACACTTAAATGCTACTCATATATAGTTTTAGTTTTAATTTAGGCTTGTACAAAAAATATGCTGTAAAGCAAAAGTGCTCGCGGGTTTGACTTCTATTATTAAGCAAAAGTGCTCGGGAGTCGGGTTTTATTTGAGCGCATAAAATCCGAACACTTTTGAAACCATAAAAGTCTGAGAACTCATAATACCCGCGAGCACTTTTGCTTTACAGCATATTTTTTGTACAAGCCTAAATAGCCTCCGTTATATAACCTCAGTCGAGCGAGATTATTTGAGAAGGATACCCAACACCTCTAAACCCAACACAATAGCCAAGGCGGTCGCGCTCATTTTATCATTTCTTTGCTTGAGCAGCACAGAGCCACATAGCTGCTCAAGACTGAATTTCTTTAGATCATCCTCCCCAGTTTTTTTAACACAGTCGAGAGTTTCTTTCTAAAACACAAATCGCTAACTTCCTGGGAAACGATGTCAAGCACTTTCTGTGTAACCACCTTGCGGACGGGTTGCATTTCATATTACTGCCCGGCTGCCGTATATAGAGGTCCATACAGTAACGCTTTCCCCAATGTATTGTAGGTATCACATACAGTTTTACTCACAGTTCCAAGGAGTAGGAACGAAATATGGGACGATAAAAGCTGGGTCCATGGATTGTGTCTTTAATAATAATAGTGTAACTTTCAGCCTCAACTAGACAACAGCCGTTTCATAACAGACGTTTTTGCAAATAAATAAATCGTTACTGTCAGAATATTGTTCACATCAACATTTTATACTGATACCTTGATCAGATCAGCTATACCAAGGGCACTTCTCCCGTCATACAGAATATAAACAAGTTGATTATTTCAAACTGGCGTGTAATATATTTTTAACAGCAGTAAACACTGAGATATATTTAGCACTGAACAATTAATTAGTCACTACTGAATTTGGCGGGAAGCATACGTCATGCCGTTTCCTGATTGGTCAAGTTGAAACAATCGGAATGGAATGTGTTGCTGCAGTAAGCAGCCTGTTAGTGGGGAGAAAACCTCGGACCCAGAGGAGGAATGAGGGTCTTCCCACAATGCATTGCGTCTAATTATTATTCACAATTACGATTTTCAACGAACGTTTGGCGAAAAGTTGTTGAAATACATTGCGATTTTGGCAACGTTTATCTCGTTTTTTCGAAGGTATGTTTTTATATTTGTATTATTTAAGACCCTAATTAAACTATTTTTGACTTGTTTGGTACAGGAATTGCTTTTTACTTATGCTAATTACGTATTGTAATTATGCTTGATTCGGGTCAGTGGACACGCCAATAAAATGACCTTGATATAATGCAGAAGCAAACTCACTTTTTTTTGAGGAAAATAAAAACAAAACACGTCATCGAATTCGGGAAAATTTTTTCTTTCTACTGTTACTTTAAAACATGAGTTTGCTCCACTAAACCGACAAGTAATCGCGGTTTGAAAATGGGGTACTTTCGCTATATTCTATCGCCGATGGCGGGAATAGACCGCGTGATAATCATCATGGCGCGAAGGAAACTATTGTACTTTGAAACATATGCATATATATGTTCCTACATATTTTAAGCTTAATGTAATTTCTAAGGTTAGATATGCTTTATATGTTTACTGTACCTGCACTGACTGTATTTTTTTCATTTTATTATAGAATTCGGCTATTTTAGAGTAAACTGGAAATGACAGTTATGATACTCACTGAAGGTCACTGAAGGTTAGTTATGATATTGCTATAAAACGGGTATATACTTAATTCATTCAGTGAAGGTGATACCCCAGGGAAACCTAATAATAAGAGACACAGAATTTCTCGTTTGAAGAATTCAATATCAAGCCGAACTTTGTTTAAGTGTCCTGGAACATCACCAATGCCAAGGTGTAAAAGTACAAAGGTTTTTACAAATATAATTCATAAAATACAGTACGACTACACGAAAACATAATTGTATATTTTTAATAATACAATATGTTAAATATTATGCTAAAAGTTATTATCATAATAACAGTAACATTGTATTTTAATGCTTTTTTGCCTGGGAGAATTTCTGTCCATAGGCATATGAGGCTGGGCATTGCAACCCCTCCAGTCAGTGTTTAGTATTTCTGCAAGTCTGTATAGGAGATGTGTTCCTTCTATTTTATACCTCTTGTTCATCTATCAATAAACTCATGACAATATCGGGCAGTTTATATCCACCCGTACGCCACTATTATTTTTCAATGCTGGGAGTGGCATTCCAGAAAACCTATAGTACACAAATTTCCTGGAGAAGCATGCCCACAATCCTGGTAAAAATCCATGAGTTTCTTTGTTGCCGTCTAATTGTGCTGGCACTGAGATTGCCCCTCTCACTTTTGCTGTTTGCTTTGTAGTTTCCTATCAGAAAGATTAAACCGACTCCAAAGAAATCCCCAGTACAACTTCATAAATGGACATTTGAGGAAGATAAAGCATTCATTGAATTCATATCTGTTGCAGAAAAACATGCAAATGATTACGATTGAAGAGGTTTACCAATTATGTAATACCTCTAGTTGTTTTAATACATCATTAAGCTAGAGCAAAAGCATCACCTTTCATATACGTTATCATATAGCATCCGTGTTTCTGGTGAAATGAATGTGTGTAACATTTTAAAATTGTACGCATAAGATTTTATTGTTAAAAACATTTTAATTATCTTTATTAAGTACAGTAATATTATGTTAATATTTTTTTCGATTTTAAAATAAATAAATTTTATCAACATCATTTATGTAGTGTGTGCAGATCTTTTTATTCATTTGTGATGAGCAAGGGAAGACTATACACTGAAAATCGTGAAAACCATACATACCATAAACCTCCGAATATAAGCCCCCCCCCCCATGTACAAGCCCCCCCCTTGTGTAAGCCCATCAAAAATCGCTTACGAAAGAATATAAGCCCAGTGCTTTTAGGTGGAGGTTTACAGTAGATTGTCAAAAAAACTGCAGAACTGTAAGATGGTGTCCATGCATAGGATATACTTATGGTATAATCAAGTGATATATATATATGGTATAATAGTGACGAAAACACACGCAGTACAGGAAAACAGGGGTAGGGCCAAGACTGTACCACTACAAGTTCCCCAGCTCTATCCTTACAAATAAAAGAAATGTCAGTATTACACCAGACACCAATAAACAATTTTGCAGCTTCTGCTAAACATTTTCTTTCAATGTTTTTTAACCCATTGAGTATTGAGTGTCAGCACTCTCCCCCTGATGAGTAAATAGTCTAGTGTTGGACAGTAAAATAATCTGGCATTAGGCAGAGTAAAATAATAGACAACTGGTTGATCATTTGAGCATAGATAACTGGTTGACCAGTATAAATCCTTGCAATGCATCACACATTGCGATAGTGTTGAATTTACTCCATTTCATTCTTTACAACAATGCTACCACTGGGCGCTTCTTCCATCATTCAGTGTGTATGAATGTCTGTCAGGGCAAACAAGATTTATTGGTAAATTAAAACAGTTACA
>CACRXK020003563.1:16931-27105 GCA_902702795.2 Paramuricea clavata | reverse complement strand
GGGGGGGGGGCGTGTTAAAGTGCACATACAGCTATTTTGAATTTTACATATTTGTAATATCACAGAGAAGACATATACAGAGAGGAAACACACGGCGAATTGACCATTTGCGTAATAGACTAAATTTTGATCTCAACAAAAATTTCATCACAGCTTGAAAGAGCATCACAAAATTAGCAATATTCCAAAGCTTCGTTGCGAAATGTTGTAAAATGCGGAAAATATAGCCTTGCGAATTTTGCAATTTTCAGTCATTTTAGATTACAAACGGGAAATTGACAGCCCCAAACCCTTCAAGGCTGTCAATTTCCCATTTGTAATCTAAAAGGACTGAAAATTGCAAATTTCGCAAGGCTATATTTTCCGCATTTTACAACATTTCGCAACGAAACTTTGGAATATTACTAATTTTGTGATGCTCTTTCAAGCTGTGATGAAATTTTTGTCTAGACTTGTTTAGATCAAAATTTAGTCTATTACGCAAATGGTCAATTGTGTCACGCCGAAATATCCAGTCTATTAACTATAGGAAATCATATTAATTCACTAT
Organism: Paramuricea clavata; assembly: GCA_902702795.2. Lineage (NCBI taxonomy): Eukaryota > Metazoa > Cnidaria > Anthozoa > Malacalcyonacea > Plexauridae > Paramuricea > Paramuricea clavata. Next base: position 26,555 of record CACRXK020003563.1, on the reverse strand, counting down.
TTTATTAAATTTTGACAATGCATAGGAAAAAACTATACGTATTATAGAAGTATTCATGTTTTTTTTTTATGCGAGAGGTGTATTTTGAGGAAATTATATCATTTGTTGCTTTATATACGAGCATCTGAAATTCCAGCCAGTGCTTTTCACGATTTTAATAAGGAGTAGATAGGGAAAAAACAAACTTTTGCAAAATAAAGTGTTATGTTAAACACTTTTAGTAAAAAGAAATCAATAAAAGTGATCGTTACCGTTATTCTACAATGATTTATTGAACAAAATTTCAATGGGTATCTCATTTTTTTTAAAAAAGTGATTTTCACCTTCTAAACGGCGTTTTCCCTAGCTTTTGCTATGAAATTTCAGCGACGGCACTGGCTGGAAGATTTTGCGTGGCGCGTGGAACTTGCGTGGAACGCGTGACACAAAAATTCAGGTTATCGAGTGTCAGTTTCCTCTCTGTATATCTCTTCTCTGTGGTAATATGCAGTACATTTTGAGATGAAATGCAATATATATATATAACCGTAGCGTTTTACACAAGCTAAAATAAACTAAACGTTCTTTCCCAAAAACAAAAAAAAAACTCACACAATTGTGTTTAATGCGAATTATATTTATGACAACAATTGTGCCAGCAATTAAATTTCTCTGTAGAATTATTTCAAAATGATGTTTTATTCAATGTAATATGTCAATTTCCATATCGTCGTCATCATCATCGCCAACATTGCACTGACTAGGTTGCTGTAGGTTCGTTTTAGACATCGAGATTACCTGAGGAAAAGAGAATAATTCAACAAATAATTCAATATGTGGTATGGACGGAAAAAATATTTCAATAAATCAACCACTAACCTATAATTAAAAGGGAATACAATTAGCCATTCCGAAGTTGATGAGTGGACTGGGACGAGTGTTAAAAAATGCCCAAATAAGAAATGAACCAAATCACTAAAAAGACCACCTCAAAATTAGTAAGTATACAAAGTTTGAAGACGTTTACATGAATACCCTTCGAATAATAAGCTTTCAAAAATTATGAAATTACTGATTAAAAGATTGCTTTTGGGACGCGCGTCCCCAAAAACAAAAATTACAATACATTTCATAGTAAATATCAATTTTCGAAAGCTTATTATTCGAAGAGTATTCATGTAAACGTCTTCAAACTTTGTATGCTTACTAATTTTGAGGTGGTCTTTTTAGTGATTTGGTTCATTTCTTAATTTGGGCACTTTTTAACACTCGTCCCCAGTCCACTCATCAACTTCGGAACGGCTAATTGAGCAATTATGGCGGGGGTTGCCACCGAAGAAGAAAGGGTTGGGTGAACAAAATTTTAAGTGAGTAAAAGGCAAGACATTTTTTAATACCATGGACTCTGGGCCCCTTCCTCTGCCCCACCACTGAAGAAAAAAAAATGGCCTATTGCCCCAAAGCCAGGGCCCTAGGACCTGTATTGGGTAGATGAGCTTAACATTGAAAAGAAGTTTAAAAAACAAAATTTGTTGGTATACTTAAACTTCTGTTATGTTTGAATGTTTAGTATGCAATTTATTACAAATCTCACCATTAAAACTTTGTTTTGAGAAGCTGAGATTCTTTTAAATGTGTTCTCAGAATGCAGGAAAAGCTATTTCAGAGACCCAAATTTTAAAAATTTCCTGGGGGGACATGCCCCCAGCTTCAACCCCCCCCCCCCTAGCTAACTCGTGCCTGCGGTACTCTGCTCACACCTTCGGCGATCGCATCCTATGCTGGGGGAGGGCAAGGGAAATGGGGCATTTGGCAGTTTTGCCCCACCACCAAAGAATCCTTAAAAAATGCACTGGTAAAAGGTTGGGTAGATGAAAAACAAAACAACTCAAGAGTTGCATGGTAATAAAAATTTGTTGTCATTTCCAAAGCATGACTCGCTCAAATATAGAAAACTAAAAAGCAATTTAATTTTAATTGCTTTCCATCATGTGGTACTAGACATAAACTTAAGGTTCTCGCACTGTTGCATTTCGGGCAGATAGTTTTAAATGTTCTTGGATCATCACATTCGTACGTTTTCTCCAATGCGGCAAAATAATATCTTTGCATTACTGACTTAAAAGAACGCAGGTTTTCCATGCAATGTCAATGGTCGTATGTAAATAGATATGTAAATCAATCAGAGTCACTATCTTGATCATTTTCGGATTTGTCAAGAGGCAAATGGTGTCTCCAAAGAAAGTACATGTGCAGACAACATGAAACTTTAGACTGCAGAAAATTGCACAAGCAGTTATCAAACTCATGTCACAAAAGTAGTAAAGGACATGTGTGACAACTGAACGGTATCCTTTTGTAAAGTTTTTGGTTATTGATTTAAAGTTATTGATCCAGTATTATTACAGGAAGAAAGCTAAACTAAACTAACTGTATTTATACTGGATAGCTTTATCAGTTCTAAACTGTTCTCCCTCAATAGTCAATAAGAGATGACATGCACTTACTGGACCTCTATCCAGTGTTACTATAGAAGGAAACTATATAAACTAAACTAACATTACTTATACTGGAAAGCTCTATCAGTTCTAAACTGTTCTCCTAAGAGATTATCTCTTATTGACCCAGTGTTACAACAGGAGGAAAACTAAACTAACTTCATTTATACTGGATAACTCTATCAGTTCCAAACTGTTCTCCCTAGGGGCCCCGTAAGGGTAATTCCTTATCGATGCTTATTTAGTTCTAAGGTAAGGGTGATCCATTTTTGTTAAAGTCATACAATAGAGAAGAAATTAAAATCACACACTACACACTGCACAAAGGTAAAAAGTACACGTTCTGAGCACTAAGCAATACGCAACTTAACATAACATAACATAACATAACATAACAAAGACAAAATACCTGTTCGTTATGAAATAGACCACTTCGTTTTTCTTTCAATAATTGCTTATACACGCGTGATAACAACGCATTCTGTTCTTTATCAGCCTTCACTTTACTTCTGTGGTGATTTAAATCTTTTCTCTAGATCAAGTAGCGAATCAAATATTATACCTCAAATTCAAAGTGTCCAATCAGAAAGCTAAGTTTGGTAAGCATGTCGAACTTTATCATCGAATCACGTCTTACATCATCGTATTTGACGAAGCGAGTGATTTCAATCACTAATCACCGGGGTGATATGATTCGTGTAAACCACGCGTGGCGATCACGCAAAAAAGATGACCGACAAAATATACTAAGGAGTTAAGAATTATTGAGTTTTCAAATTTCAAACGAAGCTATTATTTTTAAATTATGAGGCAAATTTTGAAAAATTTTATCATCAATATTCCAAACGATATATGATTCGAGTTAAAAGTGTTACTTGCGTTAACAAAAAAAATAAAATAAAACATCGTATTCACGAAGGTATGTGCAAGTTTTATATTCGAAACTTGGAGGATTTTAATCACCCCTCACCACCATAAATAATGACCGCTCTCTGACTAATGAGGTGTCTAATTATGTAGCTAATTTAAACACGTCACGACCCGATTGACAGAGATTTTGACAGATATTTAAATCTTATCTCAATATGAATATCCTGGCTTCAAAATTGCCAGTGAGATTGAATTCAAAAATGATACTCAATCCACAATCATATAGTTTTCAAATCAGTGTCTGGGGTTTCCAACCATGAAGCAATCAAGATATCTTTTGATAAATTTACCTTCGTTTTCCTTAGTGAACCTTGATTATTTTTCGAGTTTTTCACTAGATAAAATAATATACACGATTTTAAGCTTACATCACATGTTAGACGTGCTTGTCAGGGATGGATCCAGCATGATCTGGTAAGGGTACTCTGGTGCCGACTGCCGAGTTGTGTCGGTCATGTGCGCCGCTCACCCATCAACTACTGTATTCGAATTGTAATTGTTGTTCACAGTTCACTTATCATCATGTTATTACTCAAATGACTGTATCTCATTTTATCTTTTTTGCTTTATCATGAAACATAGCGCCCCCCCAAGTAAATCCATCTCTGTATGTAGTTTTATCAAATTTTCATTGAAGAAATCCAGAAAAATGTTAAGAAAATTTTTCTTTAATATTATAGAAGTTCAGATTTGACTTCCACTACCGCTACCAATAAGGGACCATCATCCAATCAGATGCGTTTGATATATTCGATAAACCAATCAGATGCGTTTGATATATTCGATAAACCAATCAGATGCGTTTGATATATTCGATCAACCAATCAGATGCGTTTGATATATTCCATCATCCAATCAGATGCGTTTGATATATTCCATCAACCAATCAGATGCGTTTGATATATTCGAATAACCAATCCGATCCGTTTGATATATTCCATCAACCAATCAGATTCGTTTGATATATTCGAATAACCAATCAGATGCGTATACTAAGCCAGTTGGAGGGGCAGTGGTAGCGGTATAATGGAGTCAAATCTGAACCTACCTGAATTCATATTGGAAGACAGATTTCCGCCTAAGACGGGAAACTCATGTGACGGATTTTCGTCTGGTGTGAATACGAAACAAAAACCATCGGACGGTAAACCCGAAAAAATAGGGGAGCCTCTATCCCAGTGTGTTTTCAACGTTACGAGCTTGATTTACTCGTCTGATATAAATTTATGACGAGTTTCCCGTCTAAGACGAGAAACTCGTCTAACTTTCCCGTCGTTCAGACGAGAAAGTTAGATGGAAATTAAAAGTAGAGACGGAAAACCCGTCGTTATTAACCTAATTTATATCTAGACGAGTTTCCCATCTCAGACGAAAATCCGTCTTCTAATTCAGCTGTTATGAAGAAGTTTTCGTATCTAAACCTGAACAAAAAGATGACGATCATAATATTGTTTCTTTACCTGTTTGTACGCCGTGCTGTTTTACATACTCCCGTATTCGTTCCAATTTCTCACAATTTAATAATTCCAAATCTACAGTGGCAATAAAAACATAGTAAAAGTCATTTATTTGAAGGGTCTTGGATAGACGGAAATTATCGAGTGGAAATTTATATACATTTAACCGGGCACAGCAGCGAAAAATGCAACTACTGTATATGCCCGGCGATTCCAGTGCAGGGACTGAGCTACAGAGTCCAGTTGTCGAACTCTAACCACAAGTTCATGTATACAGCTAATTCAATTAAGGTTGTCCTTAAAACTTAAACTCTGAGCGCGCAAGGGATGATGGGTTTTCACCTATTAGGTCCTTAAACTCAGAGAATTGCCTTTGCAGCAAATATGTTTTCTGTCGTGAGTCTTCTCGTGTCTTAGGTATTCTTGCAAAGCCAAATTTCAAAGTTTATGAGTCTAAATAAGCAATAACCCATCATCCTTTGCGCGCTCAGAGTTTAAGGTTTACGTTTTTGCAAGGAAAACCTTAATGGAATTAGCTGTATATACTATAGGGTATTGCCATGTAGGTTATGAGTAAATATCAAGATTTTGTTAGCATCTCACTCGATTGAATAATAGTTGAAGGATATTGTAGATGGAAATTATCGAGTGGAAATTTATGTACAGTACATAGGTCTACCTAAACAGGAACAACTGCGAAAAATGTAACTATAAGTATAAATGTTCTCTGTCAGGAATTGAACCTACGGCCCTGCGATTCTGGTGCAGCGCTCTAACCAACTGAGCTACAGAGGCCAGTTGTCGGTCTCTAACCACAAGTTCATGTATATATATATATATATGTATATATATATATATATATATATATATATATATATATATATATATATATATATATATATATATATATATATATATATTATATATATATATATATATTATATATATATATATATATATATATATATATATATATATATATATATATATATATATATATATATATATATATATATATATATATATATATATATATATATATATATATATATATATATATATATATATATATATATATATATAAATTATATTTCATAATTTCCAGTCTTAAATCCGTCTGACCGTGTAGCTCAGTTGGTAGAGCGTCGATCTAGTAAATCGCAGGTCGGGGGTTCAAGACCCAGCCGCGGCAGACAACATCTTTCTGCTTGCGCTGGGTATGGAAATTATATGATACACACTCTAGAACATTTTCATCTTAACATATTACAGAGTGTACAATTACACAACTTAAAACTTGCAGAACTAGTATTGTTCGATGCTAAATTAATATAAACGAGTATGTTTATGACATTCAGTATATATTTCATAATTTCTAGTCTTAAATCCGTCTGACCGTGTAGCTCAGTTGGTAGAGCGTCGATCTAGTAATTCGAAGGTCGCGGGTTCAAGACCCAGCCGCGGCAGACAACATGTTTCGGCTTGCGCTGAGTATGGAAATTATATGATACACACTCTAGAACATTTTCATCTTAATATATAAATGGTGTCTTAAATCGAAACCCAGCATTCTAGTTCAACAAAGGGAAGAGCAAAAGACATCTTTCAAGTTCGATTTATGACAATACCTATTTCAAATTCTGTATCCGTTGCCGTAACAACTGCCTTGGGATTAACAATTCTTATGACATCAATCTGTTCACGCAGTCCCATACTTGATGATACTACACGTGTTAGATGTTCAATTGTCTCTGTTTGTTGCGATGATGTCATCTCTTTCCTAGAACGATAAGAAGTCTCAATTGAAGGATTTTGAAAGCAATTTGATTCCTCGTGTTAAAATAACAACAGGAATGATCATCTCATTCCATAAAAACCTTTGAAATGAGATTGTAACGTATTTTGAAAATTTTCGTTTGCACACTTTGTCTCCGAGTTATTTCTGTTTTATTGATATGCAAATGTCCGGAATTTACGTCATATATGAATAATGACTGATCAAAGAATGTAATCTACAGTTAAATATCCGATGAAATGAAAAGGCTAAATGGGGTTTTACATATAGGTATGTAATCCTCCCACAACTCCAAACTTCATTTTAATGAATTAAACTCGATAGTTAATACGATATACAAGTTTTACTTTAAATCATTATGCATTTGTGACCATACCAAACGAACTGAGACATCTCAGAAACAACGTGAGCAAACGAAAATCTTCAAAATAAATTATTATATCATTTCAGAAGTTCTTAAAAATGAAATTGTAAAAAGAATTGAGGTTAGGTGCACTTTAAGGTTGTCTTAAAACTAAGTATGTGAAGTCTCATAGAATTTACCATGATAATTTATCCAGGTTTTTTCTGATCTTATCAGTGCATTTCCTTTTCGTTTTTGACTGTGATTTGTGTGTGTATGTTTGATTATCTGTCTCGACCTCTGTTCTCGTGCTATTTACCCATGAATTGCATCTGTTCCAATAGTCATCTATGGAGAGAATAATTCCATCATCTTAAGCCCTGGACAAACTAGGAAACATGGTTGTGGAAACATTTGTGATTCTCGATGTTTCCTCAAATGTTTCCCTGTTTGCCCACCCGTGGAAACATTGTTGCGGAAACAAAATTTGCTTCCCGAAAAGCAAAAATGCGGAAAATATAGCGTTTGCAAAGTTCGCAAATTTTGTATACTTTTATATTACGCGCGGAAATTGCTACCATTTTCGGCCCAAATATAGTAGCAATTTCCGCACGCAATACAAAAGTATACAAAATTTGCGAACTTTTGCAACGCTATATTTTCCGCATTTTACAACATTTCGCAACCAACTTCGTAATTTTACTCATTTAGTATGCTCTTTCTACAGTAGCTCTTGTAATTTATTTGCACCTCCTTGCCTAGTTTTAAAATCAGTCTATACTGGGAATTCAGTGTCTATTGCTTGTACACAAAGAGAAAAAAATGTCTCTCCAGTAAGCAATCAAGTCTCATTTCTTTACAAGTCTACAATTTCCGCACGTAATAGAAATGTATACAAATTTGCCAACTTCGCAGGGCTATACTTTCCGTATTTTACAACATTTCGCAACTAAACTTTGCAGTTTTTCTAATTTTGATAACTTCTTTCCGAAAATACCTTTGTTATTCCCAAAATTTTTCTAAAGCGCAAGTCGTCCATTTTCTTGTGATTTGGCACTATCAAAACGTTTGAGTATCATACCTGTACACACACTCTCACATTGAAAGCTTTCACCTTCTGTCTGTCTACTTCTACATTCCTTCAAAAATAAAACAATACACAACTTAAGAAATTGGTAAATATACGAGTAGACAATGCGTTCCAGGTGAACTACATCAAGCGTTCCTCTGGTTCTTTTGAGTTCCTAACTTAAACTCAATTTTCCTAATTACCTTTGCAAATTTGAAAAAGCCAGCCCGACAATTTGGTCATGCAAATATTTCTGTGTTCATAGACCATGAGAACAATCAATTTATAAATAAATGAATGATTCAAAATTTGCATAGCATGCCCCAATTGTCGTGCTGGCTTCGCCACTGTTTTCAGTCTGTCACCCCCACCTAAAAACATATCAGTTCCGAAATATCGCATCTCGAACCGACCTGACCGCGTAGCTCAGTTGGCAGAGCATTGGGCTAGTATGCCAAAGGTCGTAGATTCGAATCCCACTGTGGCCAGGCATATTTTTCAAGCCTGCCCGGTGTGGATACACACTCAGAGTAACATCACAAGCATCTTATTTACCTGAGTACACTACACCAACACAACAAATATTGAAATTTAATGTTCTGGGGTGTGTGTGTGAATGCCTCTCTTTAGGCCGAGGAGATCCATGAAAGATGTGCGAAAAGTATACAGAAAAGAATTTTAAAACTATTTACAAAATGATATAAGATATATAGTATCATATGAACTAACAAACTAAAAGTAATAATCTATATACAGGTATATTAACATCTATGTTCACAGTTAGCGGTACCGGTAGCAATTTTCTTTCGAAAGGAAGAAAAAGTATTTGCTCTCTCTTATTTATTTAGGAATAGAATTCCAAAGGTGTGCTCTGTCAGTGTGTTTATTAAATAATTTTTTCTATCTATATGCACATTAAAAATTACCTTACAGTTTTCCCACAGAAGAGAGGCCTCTGTATGTACTTACATTGAGTGAAAATTCTGTTATTGCATCTCCAACGTCAGCCAAATTAGCCCAAGGAAGTGGAGCTGATGTATGTAGATCAGCATCAAGATTTGTTAAACATTGTTCATAAAATGAGAACTCTTCATTGTCTGTTAAATCTCTTGCACTGAAAAGAGTTATCATAAAGACTATCAAGAATTCAGATTTTGTTAGTGTGATCTCCGCCCACAGGACCGCCCAGGGGGGGGGGGGGGCAAAGGGGGCAATTTGCCCCGGGCCCCCCAAAAAATTGCAAAAGGGGGGGGGGCAAAAAATGTAATGGGTTGTTCCAGAAAAGATCCATACTCCCTGCACAGAAAAAATTTCTGCCGTCCGTAAGGGGAGGGGAGAGAAAGTTGTTTCTGATAATAGTAAATGTATTAAGACATCCAAAGGGGGTAGTGGGGTAGGGGTGCACCAGAACTCGGTTCCGGCCGGTTAGTTCCGGCCGGAACCCCGATTTTTTAGAGTTCCGGTTCCGGCCGGAACTAGTAAAAAAAGCATGGCCGGAACCGGAACTCTGTCGTTTTCAGAGAGATAGAATATCAAACGTTTTTGTGTCTAAC
>CACRXK020003563.1:0-16911 GCA_902702795.2 Paramuricea clavata | reverse complement strand
GTTTAACGTTTGTCAGTCTTTTTATTCTGACATTTGCGAACTCTCTACTTGATGATTTGAAGTGTCTGCTTGTCTGGCAGCGGACAAAGTAACATATGACTATATATGGCTTAATAAATTAGTTCTGGTTCCGGCCGGAACTTCCGGCCGGAACTTTTTTTCAGTTCCGGTCGGATCCGGTTCCGGCCGGAACTTAAAAAACCGGTTCCGGTGCATCCCTATAGTGGGCTTAACTACCAATTTCCTCTGTGGGGGTGGTACATGGATGTTTTCTGGGATGACCCAGTTAAAAAAAAATAATTTGGAATGTTTTTTTTATATAAGTCCTGGTATGAGAGAAAAAATGTTTTCAGCCATGATTTTACAGGTAATTTTTTGTTTATGCGAATCATATCACCCAGGTGATGGTGGTCAAATCATCCGCTAATGGTTTTGATGATGTCAGGAGTTGGGTTAACCATATAAAACTACTCTAAAATGACCGAGTAACAATCCAAGATTGTTTGAAATGTTTTTAATCATTTCTGAATTTCAGACATCAACCAGAAACGGAGTTTTGGACCCATATTGATCGATTATACTCTCAAGATGAAAAATTAGTGTGACCCCTCTCTTGACGTAACATCAGTCGAAATATTTTGAAAACTAAGCAAGATATAAACAATCTGTAATAGAGTTTAATATATAGTTTTAAGAGTTCTTTCAAATGAACTAAACTAATTTTTTATTGCCAGTGTCCTTTAATTAAAATGTATTTTGGCTGATGAGAAAGATTGTGACTCAATCTTTATAACCATATGAAAAACAGACTTTACGCTGACATTCTTTAAGCCTAGTTTCCATTTGGTCGTTAGTTGTTGCTGGCATGACAAGCGGTAGATGTGAAATAGTCTAATATAATAATAGTCTTTTTGTGTGATATGCAAATCAGTCTTAATGATTGCAGAGTTTTTTGTCGACACTCTATTACATCAGCCACTTGTCGTGCCAGTGACAACTAACGACCAAATGGAAACTAGGCTTTAGCGTCGTTGAATTTAATGCTTACTGGTATGAATATTAGGCCCATTTTATACGTCGAATTTTGGTTGTGTCGAATGCAATTAAGACAATATATAATGAGATGATAAACCTCATTAAGCTTCATTATCTATTATTTGAATTGCATTCGACGCGACCGAAATTCGACAGAATTTCGAGGTCAATTTTGTCAGTTATTCGACGAAACCTGTTAAATACTAATGTACTGGGTCGAATAATTCCATTTAAAACATCAACTTCTCTCAAATTAAAAAATCAGCAGCATTATAAAAATTCAACGACGTCTAAAACAAGCTTTAAACTATTGTAGCCACTATACTTAACCTCAAAGACTCGAACTGGACTCAATACCAGGGTGCTCATATACACTGTATGTAGGCACCCTGCTAAATCTTGAACCTGAACTCAATATTTAACCTGGACCCATTAATAACCTTGTCATAGTGCTATGCCAACAAAGCGTTTCGATGTAACTCACCATGCACAGCAGCGCTTATGAAATAAATTACTTAATTTTCATGATGTGTTTCTTTGATTGTGCGGCCTTCTTTGCCGAGGCCTGTTTAGAATATGGTCTGTTGCCTACAGATGACAGTTCTGTGAGTATCCTTTTGAGTCAAACCTCAAAAGGTGGTCTGGTGTGACATGATGTTACAGCACTTACATTTCTACTTCGGCGGCGATATTTGGGTCATCTATGCAACTGCTTGCAGGAGAATTATATGTTGTATATATGTCTGATTCTTCAGAAAAATATTCACTCTGATCTAATATAGGACACCTAGAATGGCAGAAATAAAGCAATAATCCATTAACCCGGGTCTGAAATTTGCACTATCCCAATACCCACAGGATACCAAAAATTTGTTCTTGGATACCAAAAATATAGACGATAGCATATAGATGTTTGTTGAAGGATTATGTGCATTTTAGGGGCTGTTTACATAAGCCCGACTAGCCGGGATGAGACGTTTGCCTGGCTGAAATGTATGCTGATGAAAATTGGCAGGGAAAACTTGTTTACGAGTTAACAGTGTAACGTCCGTCACAGAAGTCGAATTTGTGCTTTATTGGCAAATTTAATCGATTAAAACTACTTTGTAGGCATGATTAATTGAAGAAATAAAACTTTATCAAGAAAAATATCAGTTTCCATCTTTTATTTTTGTTTTAAATGAAGTTTTTGTTCTAGCCCGGTTGCACGGGTTGGATACTTTACATGGAGAAATTTCATCCCGGCTGACCGGGCACCCCGTTTGAGTCAAGTGGGATCCTAGCTAAACGGGCTGGCCCGGTTGTCATGTAAAGTAAAATTGTTTTGTGTTGGAAATTACTATGAAGCCGGGCGCCCCATTTAAGCAGGCCAGCCCTGCAAACCGGGCTCATGTACATGTAAACAGCCCCCTTAGTGTATCAATGAATTGTTTAGTTGTTGACTCTTGATTCTCCTGTTGTTACTGTAATTTGTAACAGTGATAGTTACGCAAACCATTGAGTCGCATTGTGCCCTGATGCACCCTACTTTATTATTTTACTCGGTCCAATGCCAGACGATTTTACTCATCGGGGGGACAGCTTCAGCCCTTGAAAATCGTCAAAAAAATGCTGACCTAAATCTGACCTAGGTCGCACGTCTCAGCATTTTCTAAAATCTGTTCCACGTCTTGGAGGACAAGTAATCACACATTTACGAATCATTAAAATTGGAATATAACTGGAATATTACCTCCAGCTGGAAAAATTCAATTTTAAGCCTAATTTCATCGATGCCTTGATCTAGGGATGAGCCGATTAATCAGTAAATAATCGACAAAGCCGATTAATCGGCCATTTTTTAAATAATCGGTAATCGGCCGATTAGTGCCTGATAATCGGCCATAAGACTTTTTCTGCAGCTGCCAAGCACATGCTAAAATACTGAATAGAAGCAAATAGATTTTCACATTTTGTTGCAAAACCCGCATCTTTTGTCTCACACGAATCCATGGCTTTGGGACAAAATCAGTTAACACCAACGCATTCCTATACGTTGAGTTTCTGTGGTCGAGTCATACCATATTCTGTTTTCTGATTGGCTTAAACGAATCGTGCATGATATTTCTAATAAAATGCATATATTAGTAGCGCGTGTTCAGTGAGGCTGGGATATTTCCACCAAATAATGCAGCAGACCAGCTCCGCATTAAAGCTGACAATATCCTGTTTTTACACCATAATCTGCCAAAACTAAACTTTGACTGTTGACATGCGAGATTGAAGCTGATTTAGTGTGTATGGTAAACAATAAAACTGCATTTACAACTTCATTGTTGGTCATCTTGTGATTTTTTTCTTGCTTTTTAAAATAATCGGCAGGTACCGATTAATCGGCCGATTAGTTATGATAATCGGCTTATAAATAATCGGCCTCAGTAATCGGCAATTTTCCTTATCGGCTCATCCCTACCATGATCTTCAGACACCTAAATTATATATATACAATACCCGTCAATTTTTAAACCTTACACCGAAGTGTGTTCAGTTAATCGAACTACGAATCGAATTCTATAATCGCTGACTTTTTAACAGCTATCAGAACAAAAACATTCTTACTTTGGCTGAATTAAGGTCGGCAACCTGGGAGGTTGATAGGTCGGCATTTAGGTCGCCATTGCCGAATGCCGACCTCGTTTTCGACGGCTGGAGCTTTGGCGCCTACTGTCAATGCAATGGAAATGCTGATAAAATATTGCACTAATTCATTTCCTCAAGTTTATCAATTCATACGAATTCAAATTTCTTTTTACTTCCTGTGCATTTCCTATTGGTCAATCGGTTCTGAAACAAAATCTAATTGGCTCATCTAAATGTAACAGGAAGTTGATCAATTTTCTATCAAATGAATTGATCAACTTGAGGAAAGGAATTGGTGCAATCACAGTTAATCAACACTTCCATTGCATCGACAGTAATGGGTTAAATAAATAAATTGTTGTGATATGTTTGCCATCTAAACCGAGCCTAAGGTAAAGCAAGATAAAAACGATTATCAGTTCATGCCCATTTTCCAGATGATCTTGATACGCGGAAAAGTACTGGCACTAGTTGTCAAATAGAAATCCATTTTATGATTAAAACAACTGAATATCTCCTGTAATATACTTTATTTCGATTCCATATTTTTGTCAGAGTTAGAGTTCTCATAACCAAACATAATTACAAAATTTCAACTAGTTTCATAAAGAATAACGAAAGATATAATTGACTGAACACATCAATGGATTTCTATTCGGACAACCCTTTCTGAGCGCTGATTGGCTAAAATACGAACACGAGATCACCTGGTTGTGACGAGGTATGGTGGACCTTTATTTAGCCAATGAACCAACCATAACATGGCAGGAAATTGATTACATTTTAATCTATTAAAAATTCGACCTTGATCAAAAACAATCTAGATGCTATTTATATGTTAAAGCATCATTGATCAGACATTTAATAAACTGCTGCTTATAAAAGATTCATCAATTTTTTGAAATGAAGACAATAATGTCAGAAAATCCTTAAAATCTTTTATCTCTTTGAATTCGAGAACACGTCAACATATAAATCTATAGTAAACGAAACGAAATCATTTTGCCTTTAAAAACACTTTATAGCGATTCAATACTTGATGAAAACTTTTAAAACGCGGCTCCTTCGAGGAATATACAAATTTACAAGGCATTTTATACAAACTAGCCACAAAACAGACAAAGACACGGACGATAAGCGACGCTAATCGCCTTCTATCTGGTGGTACACGTGAAAATATAGCCGTGTTAAAATATGACAAAGTTATGAAAGAAAACGGTTTAAATTTTCACTAAAATCTCACCGTTCCACGGCGCCCACATCTTCTAACAACGCTAACATATCACTGTAGTAAAATCTCTGTGAAATTCTTTTAAATTTCGACCATAAAAGATGAAATATTGAACAAAAATAATTTCTTCAAGTCTTCCTCTGAGATTTTTTTACAACTTCGAGCCCATGCCCCACTCTACCCACGTGGCATTTTTCCGATCGTGATTGCGCAACCGGGATTGCTACCCGGGTGAAATTCTCCCAGTACGAATTTTGTACCCGGGAACTAGGTAGGTAAAAAGGTCCGGTCTTTAATAACCTTACGTCACAAATGAGAACAATGAAAAATAATGTAACAATCTACTCACTGTGAATTGTGACTGGATGACATGGAGAACAGTGGGATTTTCAAAACAATGAAACTAAAAGACAATGGAACATTCTGATCACTGAATCATGACTGGTAGCATGGAAAACGGTGAAATAATATGATAATTTTCTAAATTGTTTGCAAAAATAGACGCATCGTATCTTTTGGAATATATTTTCGAGTTTTCCCGTTCATTTTGGAGCTTTTTTAAAGCGCTTTTTTAGTTACTATCAGATTTTATTATAATGACGTAATAACAGCGAAAAAAACGCAATCCAGTTGTCGGAAGAGTCGGAAAAGGTCGTTCCCATTAGATCACGAGAAAATGACGACGCGTTTTTCACGCAGTTTGGAATAATTAAATAAATTAACTTACGTTGTACTGTTGTTGTTTTGTTTTGTAAGCCGGTCAAAAGTGAAAATAATACGAGGTTTTTGACGTTTTCTTGGTCGATTGAAGAATGAGCCAAAGCTATAAATGTTTTAAAGAAAGGAAGTCTTTCGGTAAGTCAATTTATCGATTTTCTCAGCTGTCAATATGCTGTTAGATTCTAAATTATTGTCGCTTTTTCGACCGATTTCTTAAAAATTTGTGAAAACGCAGATCAAATTTCGGTTCAAATGATGTAATAATATCTTGTCTTTTAGCGGCAAGAAAACGTGATTCTGAAGGAATCACGAAGCAGTATCCAGACAAAATACCAGTGAGTATTAAATTTATTTTAACGGTGTGTAAAATGACATGATTTTGACAAAAATATATATGTATACATCTTGCATTGTTTACGTTTTTGCTGGCCTGTGATGTTTCGATTATTAAAAGACAATATAAATTTATGTAATCTATTGTTGCTTCACAATGCTGTATATTACATGAATATACGAAGCCTTTTGGGTCCTTTTAAAAACTTGCCTTTCAGAAAAGCGTGAACAAGGCTATATTTCATTTTGGATTCTAATTTTCAATTTTATATCATAATACCGACATTTACGTACGTGTAGTAATCAATTATGTCATAGTTGTAGCAATGTATTAACTAGTTATTAGATGTTATTAAATATTAAGTAATACTATTCTATTGTTGGATAAAGATCTAGTTCTTGTATTATGGTATAACTCCGCCAACTTGAACTAAATTTAATTTCGCCTGAGTTTGACCCTTGATTTTTCCAGTAATTTACTCCAGTTAACTTGAAATCACTTAACTGGAACAAATTTAATTTTCCCCTTATTCACTTTCCCATTATGACTTATTTATCATTTAGTATAATAAACGAAATCTGGCAAAGACCCTGTTCTTGAACCCCTGCTAACTTGAACCCCTGCTAACTGAAACAATTTTTTGAACAATTATTGTATTATAATAATAAATCTATGAAGCATATTTTGAATTTTAAAATAATATTTTGTAACTCAATGACCCAAATGACTATCAACATACAATCTCAAACTCAATAATTCATGAGTAAATTAGCGAACCATGTTGCCTTATTTTGCCCACATGTAATACTGGATACCTGAGGCCAGTTGTTCAAAGCTGGGTTAGCTTAACCCTAGGTTAACCTAATATTCGAAGCAAACTTCCTGACAGCTTGTCTATAAATTTGGAAATATTTCTTCAGAGATCTTGTCTAGATCGATGGGAGTTCACTTCTCTGACGTTGTGAGATAAACAGACGTGCAGAACTACACAAACCAAAACAGCAGGTTAAATTTTAACCCTGCAGGGTTAGCGCTAACCCACCTTTGAACAACCGGCCCCTGGTGAAGTAAATAGTTAATTCAGTCCTTGGACTGGATCCAAATTAATTAAGTAGTGATTTATTCGCATGAGATGTCATTTCGAATCCTCCAAATCGGACTGGACTAGATTTTAAGTCCTCACATTTTGATCCAGTCCTAGGCTTCGCCTCGGACTTGATCAATTTTCGCGGACTTGAAATCTAGTCCAGTCCTCATAGTCAGATTTGAAATATTACGACATATTAATTCAAAGTTATTAGTGTTATTAATGTATATAGTAAGCATACTAGAGTAAGCACTCTCCAGACTCTTGACGAGTAAAATTGTCTGATGTTAGACAGAGTAAAATAGTATAATAGGGCACATCAGGGTACAATGCCATTAAGATTG
The DNA here is from genome assembly GCA_902702795.2 of Paramuricea clavata. NCBI lineage: Eukaryota > Metazoa > Cnidaria > Anthozoa > Malacalcyonacea > Plexauridae > Paramuricea > Paramuricea clavata. Next base: position 9,541 of record CACRXK020003563.1, on the reverse strand, counting down.
ATGTTCAGGATGCATGGTCCAATAGTTTGATTAACCCATTGAGTAGCAGAACTCCCCCTTAATGAGTAAAATTGTCTGTCATTAGACAGAGTAATATAATAAAGGGCACATCAGCCATGGATTTCCACTTAAAGAGTTAATCATACAGGGCCTGAAATTTGCAGTATGCCGATATCCATGGGATACTAAAGTTTGGTTTTGGATAACCAAACTGTGTTCAATGACAGCCTCCTGATAGCTTGGGCCATTCCATTAAATATAGGCATTATTGAGGGTCCCTTCATAATCTCCTTAGGATATAAAAATTTTAGAACCCCCTTGGATGCAATTTTTGGAAGTTACCCCATGGATATCTTTATACCCCTTTAGGATATCGTTTAAAATTGCCCCCTTGGATATCACTAAAACCCCTAATTTTTGCTATTTTTTTTGAAAATTTCTTAAGCTACCCTCTAGGAAAATTTAAGGTAAAAGCCCCCTCCCCCCCATAGGATATACAGACCCCTCAATAGGGGGGAGGGGGGGTTGCCTATATTAAATGGAATGGCCCCTTTTGAATACTATACTATGAATTTGCCACCCAAGCCTTTCTTTGTATTATGTGAATTTTTGTGTATTAATGATTTGTTTAGACTCTAGGTGTTCACTGTTGAATCTCCTGTTGTCATTGTTATATGTAACAGTGAGAGTTATTGGATGGGACAGGATATACTACTTTTGGTAATCAGTATCCAGATTAATATAAGATTAGCCGCACTCAACTCAGAGTTATACGAATTTTCTACTAAAATTTTCTAGTATGAGTCAGGTGAATATGTTGGGATTCTATAAATTTCATACCCTGAATTTAATCATTTTGCAGGTGATTGTTGAGAGGTATGGATCAGAAAAAAGCTTGCCAATTCTGGACAAAATTAAATACTTGGTCCCTGCTGATCTGACCATGAGCAATCTGGCAAGCATTATAAGGTGGGTAATTACTCTGCTGTAATAAAAGGAAAAATGAATCTAAGCTAAAAAAATTTAGAACCACTGAGTATTTTAACAAAATTCCTAAAAAGTGTAACAGTTTAATAGCGAACGTTTCGTTGTTTACAATACTTGTAGCATCTTCAGAGCAATCTAAATGAATTTACAGGGTATGGTATAATATTTACAAAATAATGGTTTAATATTACAAAAACGGTTACTTAAGTTTGAAAGAACAAATGAATAGAAAGAAAGGAAAACAACTTATCAGTAACTAGTTAATAAGTAAAGATTAATGTTAAGTCAGGGGTCGAAATTTAATTTTTTTGTACTATACAGCCGGAATAGTACTGTAGATTTTTATATTTACTATTCCGTCTGAAGATCCACTATTCCTTAATGTACTGTTTCTGATTTTCATAAAATCATCCTTGAGACTCCTAAAGTGAACTGAATAATTGAATAACAAAAAATAAACATGTACAGTTCATTGCTCTGTACAGTGATGAACAAATTATTAAATAATAATAAAAACCAAAGTTCAAACGCTGAAATGAACTTACGAACTTTGTTGCGAAGTTCGCGCCCAATTTCCGAACTTGGAAACGTAATTGGCAAGTTCGCAACGAACTTTGGAACCGCGCGTTGAAAAGTGACTTGAAAACGACAATAATATTGCTGCAAAGAAATTAGAATACGAAAGTATTGCAAGCGAACAAGAACTTAGCTACGAAGTGGAACAGTGGCTCAAAGTCCGGTATAAAGTGATTTTTTATATAAAGATCAGGTAAACCCTTGCTTGTCGATATTCGGTACCACAATTTTTTCTATATTATACAAACGGAATACTGTGATCATGAAGTTTACTATTCCGTCATGCATTTTAGTATATTCGGAATAGCGGGAATTTCGACCCCTGTAAGTGCATGGTTAGTATAGTTAAGGTTAATATTACCCCTCAAAATAACTCAAGAGGGGTAGATCTAATATTAGCATTAAGGACAGAGTTAAGTTGAGAAATTAGTAAGCTTTCACAGATAAGAAGATCCCACTCATGCAGAAGTGCCTGATGATATGATTTTGAAATCAGAAGCGGAGACTGGGTGTTTTTGCATGTGTTTGTGAGCGAGTATACTAGACATGGTTGAGATAGAGCGTTCTTTTCCAGTCAAAAACGAGACTCCCGTATGCTCTGAGATACGTGTGTGAATGTGTGGGCGTGTTTGGCCAACATACAACATACCTGGAGATTTTATTTTTGTGGAAGTAGCCAATCTTCAAATGGAGCTAGGCTATATCAGAGGACAGGGAGGATTGCAGGCTCAGGGTTCGAGATTGGGCTATATATGCCACATTCTCGTACCCAGAGTCCGTCTTACACGCGGTCAACAGAGCATGACGAGGGGTACGAGAATGGTTTGCGCCGCAACCGCAAATCAAAATTATTCTGAACGAGAACAAAATGATTCTTGGAGTTAGCCAGTAACTCCAGGCTTAGTGATACCTAGTTTTTTCATGGTTTTTGGAGTTATACTTGGCTCCAAATGATTTTTGGAGTTAGCCAGTAACTCCTGCTTAGATACCTCGCTTTTTCATGATTTCATGATTTCATTTTGCTTTATACTTAGCTCCAAATGATTGTTGGAGCTACAATCTTTGACTTTATAGATTGGGACAGACAATATAGATTGGGACAATCTAGTTTTCACATGCATTCGGTTGCAATATACCATTTCCTGATACATATTTTCCACCCTCCCTCCCCCACCCGTTTCAATGTTGGCGCCGCGCATCCAGACATCAGATTTTTGTTGGCCCAACATTGAACTGGGGGAACGGGGGGGGGTGCTATTCCTTTCAAATTATATGAAATTACAGCAGCTGTCCCATAGTTTCTGGCAAAGATTGTAGTTAGCCAGTGACTCCACAATTCATATTTCAACTCAGTTAGTTTTGAATTACACAAGTTACTCAGGTGTACGTTTTGGTTTGGAGTTAGCCCTTTACACTTTGGAGGTATAGCGTCACTCCATTGCTTCCTACTTTCTGAAGCCATGACATACAATGCGCCACTAAATTATCTATTTGTTAACTATTTCATATATAGAAAACGGCTCCAACTGAGCCCCACCCAAGCCTTCTACTTGATGGTGAACGAACGAAACATGGTGAGCAATAGTCTCACCATTGGCGAGCTGTACAGGGAGGAAAAACACGAAGATGGATTCCTGTACATGGTATACGCCTCGCAGGAATCATTTGGTTGAAAAATTAAATCATTCTCATCCTATATCGCTCAGCAGGGTATATTACATAACATACGCTGAGATCTTATGGAAACCGAATCTCGACAGTGACCTATAGTGGCTTGTAGAACGACTTTGGTTTATAACTTGTAAAATATAAATGTGTTCACTCATGTATAGTAAATTGTATACTTGAAATATTTTAATTTTTGTTTAATTGGATTTTGTGGGATTTTACATTAATATTGAGTAAAGCAAGAGAATATATGTGTTTAAAAAATTATGTCCAGATGCAATGCTGTCGTCTCGTTTGATCAAAACGAATGCAAATTCTGGAAATATTCTAATTTTTTATTTTGACTAGCACACGTAAGGAGACGCAAGTTGTAACAAGGTTGTTGTCAAGCCGATATCATGCAGGATGTGTTCGCACTGTTTGTTCCCAGTTGGTATCATCTAGCTTGTTACAAAGTTGATGACGGTAACAGACTTGCCACAAGTTGTTCCAACAAGACTAATACAGGCTGTTCGTAACAAGTTGCCACGAGCTTGTTGTCATCAACTTGTTAACAACTTGTTACGTGCAGACGATATCAGACTTGTTGGAACAACTTGTTGCGAGCATATATTATACTAGATAGTGCATCTAATTATTCTGCAATTCAAAAATTGAAGCCGTGATTGCAGACTCAGGATATTCGCATGAAATGAGAAGATTCGTATGTTTTCTATTTCTTAAACAGGGAACTTAAACATTAAGTTAAACCTATTTCAAATACATTTTTAAACTATTCAAATGATGAAAGTTATTGCTGTTTTTTAAAAGCGTTTATTAGCGAGTGGGAAATACCAACATGACCGCCATCTATTCAAATGCATGGGGGTAACCCCTGGAATATTCTTGGCTTCAGTTTTACTTCAAAAGAGATGCGCCATCTAGTGTATATAAGATATCTATATGGTTGCGAGTCTGTTGGCCTCGCTACACACGTAAAAATGCCCAAGTTGTTACAAGTCTGCAAGCAAGTTGTTACAAATCTGTTCACAAGCTGTCGACAAGTTGTGTTCGCACTGCTTGTTCCCAGTTGTTGTAACAAGTTCGGAACAAGCTGTTAACAACTTTGATGGCATTATCAAGCTTGATGGCATTATCAGACTTGTTACAAGGTAGTTCTAACAAGTCTGATACAGTTAAAAATATGATACCTTTGATATTCAAATTAGCCGCATAGGTGTCAGTTTTTTTTACTCACCCTGTATACATGCAGTGCGCATCAAAAAAAGGTTATCGAACTTCAGCGCGCTATTGTATGATTTGTATCTGAATCGCTCTGCGTATATAAATGAGATTTTTTCATATTCGGAAAGATCAGGCTTTTAGCTGTTGAACGATGTGTTCTTCATGCCAAATGGAAAAAAATGAGCAAATACGAATCCGATAAAAATAAACCATGCATTGAAAATTAACCCCCTATACAGGGTGTCCCAAAAAAAAGTGACACTATAGAAATTATCCTATTGTTATAATTTGAATGCCCTAGCACTAAGATGATCCCACAGGTGCATAAACTTGTGCTTCTGGAATTTAAAATAAAAAAGCAAAGCGTTTATTAGTGTAATCGTTTTGCTTGACTCGGGCGTTAAAATATTTGGACATAACGAAAACGTTTTAAAATGCTTAAATGTAAATACAAGTTCATTAAATTCCCAGGGGCCGGTTGTATAAAAAAGTGATTAAAGTTAACTATGATTAAGTGCAAACGTCATCCAATAGGAAGCGCCTATTTGAGAGTTAATCACTATTTAACTACAAAATAGTGATTAAAAAAGTGATTAAGAGTTTTATACAACCGGCCCCAGGAGTGTAATCACGCGCGTTTAAGAACGGCTTAAGAACAATGAGATAATTTCTATAGTGTCACTTTTTTTTGGGACATCCTGTACAGGTACATAAAAAAACGCAACCTCGGAATTTCCTAGGAAACCACTTTGCAATTCTTAAGCATAAAAGATTTTAGGCCTCTGGGAATTGAAATCGAATTGCAAATAGGTCATATTACTGTTGTTGTACTGTACTTGTAAAATAAAAACTTATTAAGTGTCATTAAATAAATGCATAAATTTTGCTTTATGCACTCGCGTGTGTAGTAATTTTGACAGTTGTGCTATTTTAAATTCCCAGGCACCTAAAATCTTTTGTCCTTAAAAACAATGTCGATTTCTTGGGAAATTCCGAGGTTGCGTTTTTTTTATATACACCTGGCCTGTGTCATGCAGTCAAGATTTCCGTTGGAGAGCAATTTCGTTAGTAGAAATATTAGATATTAATTTAGAGGAAGAAAGCTTTTATATACCTGCAAATACCTGAAATAACGACTAGCCGTTACATGTGCGAAAATTCAGAGTCAGAGAGTGAAATGTCTCGACAGCTATCATCGCGGCCGGCCATGCATATAGAATTGCATATCAATACATCCTCACGATGAACTATAGTTATCATGGAGATTTTGCAGCGCGGTATCCTGAAAAAAGCATTGCAGAGGTGTTGGACAAACTGTATACGTGGAAACCGAGGATCGCAATCAGTGCTCGAGCCTTGATTATCAAGTTTGAAGAGAAACAACGTAACTCGAAAGAAACTAAAGAAGGTTGGTAATAAGCCATGACTGGCCAACTGCAGGTATAGCCGGGTAATATCTGTTAAAAATCAATTACAAATGAGAAACTATATTTAAACTAACCGGTATATGAAGGCCTGATTCCACGAGCGCTTTTTGTCGGCGAAATGCGAAATATTTCGTCGCCTGTTTCTTTTGAATTGCGACCACTCGAATAAATTATTTCTACTTGAGTGCTCACAATTCAAAGAAACAGGCGAAATATTTCGCATTTCGCCGACAAAAAGCGCTCGTGGAATCAGGCCTTGATTCAGTTCGACTATTAAATACAGGGTGTCCCAAAAAAACCATGAGACTGTAGAAATAATGTATTGCTAAGCCCGGCGCACTCTAGAGTCTAGTGCAAGCTGCACACGCACTTGTCATTCGTCACCAATGGACCATTTGCATATAGACTAAGTTTTGATCTAAACAAGCTTGAAAGAGCATCACAAAATTAGTAATATTCCGAAGTTTCGTTGCGAAATGTTGTAAAATGCGGATAATATAGCCCTGCGAAGTTTGCCGTTTTTCAGTCATTTTGCATTACGCGGGGGCAGAAACGTAATGAGAGCAAACTTTTTGAATTTTAGTAGCAGCTTTTTTTATTTCGGGCAACTTTTGAGCGACTTTTATGCGTTTTAGAGAGCAACTTTTTTGTTTTAGAGAGAAACGTTTTTCGATTTTATGAGCAAAATCGGTGCTTGCCTGGCATGCGTTCCATAATTTTGCTAATGACAGGCAGAACTGAAATTGGTCTGTAATTTCCTGGTAGGTTTCGTTGGCCATTTTTATAGAGAGGTATTACTCTAGCCGTTTTCCATTCGTGAGGGAAAATGGATAGGATAATAGCTTCATTGAAAATATATGTGAGTGAATCTGAAATAGCAGGTGCAGCTATTTTAATAATTTTACTGGAGATCTTATCAACGCCAGTGGCTTTGTTTCTAGAAAGACCATGTAAAAGATGGTAGACATTGCTAACAGTGACTGGCTGGAATGCACTGAATTCTGATTTAGTCTTTTCAATATATGTTTGAAAGTTCAAATTTGGAGTATCAATTTTGCTAGCTAGATCAGGGCCAATATTTGAAAAATAATTATTAAAGCCCTCTGCAATATCTTTGGTATTTGTCAAACTATTTTCACCTAATTTTAACTCATTTACTACTGTTGGTTTGCTTTGCCTACCTAGTATATCGTTTATAGTTTTCCAAGCCTCTTTAGGGTTGCATTTTTTATCAGAAATTTTAGTGGAGTAATATTTTCTTTTAGCATTTCTTAGCTGAATATTAACTTTGTTTCTCATTGTTTTGTAATTTAACCAGTCTATCTCTAGGTTTGTAATAATGGCCTTTCTTTTTAATCTGTCTCTTGTGATTATAAGTTGCTTTATAGCACTTGTAATCCAAGGAACTTTTTTTGTTCTAATATTTTTATGTTGAAGTGGTGCATGTTTATCCAAGACCTCTAAAAATAATTTCTTCCAAATTTCCCACATAGCGTTGGGATCTTCAGCGAAGAAGTATACATTTTCCCAGGGTTGTTGCCTCAGATCCTCAACAAATTTTTGATCATCAAATTTTTTCATATTTCTTATCTCAACTTTCTTCTCTTGTTTTTTAACAACAGAAATTTTCCTTATTGCAAATACCAAACTATGGTCACTTAATCCAGTATGGATAACACCAGAGTCAGAAATTTTCTCTGGTGTATTGGTGACTATATGATCAATAAGACTAGAGGTTGTCATGGTTACTCTGGTAGCTTCATCAATCAATTGTAACAATTGATACAACTCATACAATATTTTAATTTTCTTTGTTGGAGAATTCGAATCTTTGTCTGTTTTAAGCATATCACAGTTTAGATCACCCAGAATATACATTTCTTTATTTTCATCATCAATGGCTTTAATTAATTTTTCAAAATGATCAAAGAATTCAGATGATGCATTGGGTGGTCTATAAATGGTTGTAACAAGAAATGGTCGACTGAGTGGCTTAATAATTTCTACACAGACAGCCTCCAATTCAGAGGGAATTAGATCTTGTCTTATAATATAGTTGATGGAGCTACGCAAGTAGATACAAACTCCACCTCCATTTCTTGATCTGTCTTTTCTAATAATATCATAATCATTAAGGTGAATCATACCATTAGTTGCTAGTTGTTAGCTTTTCTTAACTCTTGCAACATTCCCGCGTGTTTCGATCAGGCCATCCAAACACGGAAACCATAAAGTAATTGTATAATGAGTTTTTTATCACATTTAAATGTTAAAAAGACCTGCATATAAGGAGAAATGTTTATTACATAACGGGTGTTTAGTGGAGAGAGGCGCCTATTACAAATTCTCGTCTGACTAGGAGGCAATTGGATATCCGCGACGTTAATTTATAAAGAGTAGGCGGTTATTAGATTATTAACAGCCGACTATGCGTAGCCAAACGAGCAAGAAGAACCCAGACTTTACTGTTACTACTAGGAATTAGGAAAGTAAGTGAACTTTACCGTGATGCTTATATGGAAACATTGCCAGGTCCTCTCCATTGATTGCTACTGAGCTGTCTCTTTTTAAATGTACATCAGTTGTGTTGAAATGTACAGTTACGGTCTTAGTGCACGCTTGAGAATTGTCTGTGCCACAAGGAAAGTTATCGACAATCACTAAGAATGTGTTAGCCACTGAGTCTTGAGCAAGAATGTATTTACAATGACCCATGAACGAGTAGTACTTGCCATCAAACGTTCTGTAATGTGGGTCGCCTATTGCCGAACATCTGCCTGAAAATATCAAAGGAAAATAACGTCAAAGAAAATATATGAAACCTACTGAATCGCAAACAAAAACAACAGGGGCCGGTTCTATAAAACTCTTAATCACTTTTTTAATCACTATTTTGTAGTTAAATAGTGATTAACTCTCAAATACGCGCTTCTTATTGGATGACGTTTCCACTAATTATAGTTAACTTTAATCACTTTTTAAACAACCGGCCCCTGATGATAAGACCAAGGACCTTTGCTCGAAACGTCGACGTTCTGCTTGCATTTTCAGGTAGTTTCATGTATCTCTCTCAATCCGCAGCTGTTTTTTTATCGTTCCTGCCCTGCTTGGCACAGACCGGTCGAGATAATTTATTATTCTGCTCCTAAGTTCACCAAGAACATGTGACAAATTATACAGCCGGAACATTGGCGTAAAAACAGGTATGATCTGGGCTTTTGACATTCCTTAAATCGTTTTAACTTGCGATTAGAAATTGGCCGGACAAAAAATGGAATGAACCAAGACTGTTGGTTTGGACCAGATTTTCCTGCAGTACCCAATCTTCCGGTTTCTAGTATGATTTTTTCGTTGTTCTCTGCAGTCTAATAATATGAGACTTGTTTTTCATATCTCTAGGATGGTTTTGAAACATAGAATTGAAACACTGCGCGACTTCAAAGACAAGCTCACGAAAATATTTCTTGAACTTAAATTGGATAAGACTAGCTACATGTACCAAATGAATACTCATTGACTCGATAGCTCCATGGGTAGAGCGCCGGCCTTCTACAGTAGAAGCTTAAAGATAAGAAACAAGTGTTTCATATCTCTGAGGATGGTTCTAAAATGTATCTTATGAGCTTCCAAAAAACATTCCAACATCAATAACGACTTAC
>CACRXK020003562.1:7017-35586 GCA_902702795.2 Paramuricea clavata | reverse complement strand
CAAAAAATTGACTGGCAGTTTAGTGAAAGTATCTGAGCTTACTTTTATGTTGTTTAGTTTGTGTTTTATTGCGTGTTTTTAAAGTTTTTGTGCTATTTATCCAGGGCTACGTGTGTATATAGGAATTTAGCTGCCAACCTTAGCATATATTACTATAGGGATACGTACATGATCTGACCGCGCGTAAACAATGCAGTCGGGGACTAAGTAGTAGTACGATTTTATTAAATGAATTAATACCACTGATTGTTGGGCTACCTATGGCAAAAGAGTGCACAACTGTATAACAGGTGCTTTGATAATAATAATATTATTTAAATTATATAGTGAAAAAAGAGTGCTCAACATCAAGTATTTAAAAGAGCAAATAGTATTTTAACCTAAAATTGAGTCACAACTCTAAGTTTCACGCTGAGTGCGATCATCAGGTGACGGTATTACAAGTGACGGTTGAATCTTTCGTATGATGACGTTGGACTTATGTTTGGATTATACGCGTGATGGCACAGCGCGCGCGCGTTCAAACTTTCCCGCGAGGAATCGCTTCCGGTGGCGGCACTTCGAAAAACGTTCACATCTCTTGTTCAATAGTTTTGTCTTACCACTCATTTTCAAATGAGGTTTATAATTTTAAATTAATTAAACAGCAGATAATGAGACCCGTGGCAAACCATATTATTGTGACTATTACTTACTCACAAGCAAATTTGCTGCCGGTCAGCTTCTGCAACACTTGGCTAATAACAAATTAGAAGAACCCTTCCAGTCGGCATATAAACGTTTTCATAGTGCAGAAACAACCCTATTAAAAGTACAAAACGATATTCTTGTAGCCATTGATAATCGTAAGTGTGTGGCGTTGCTATTACTAGATATGTCAGCAGCATTCGATACTGTTGATCACGAACTTTTACTACAACGAATGTTCAAAAGATTTGGGATAGATGGGCAAGTGTTGAGATGGTTTCAGTCCTATCTTCAGAATAGAACGCAAAGTGTAGTGATTGACGGTGTTAAATCTATCTCTAAAGACTTGCGCTGTGGAATCCCACAAGGATCAGCTCTCGGCCCTATACTATATTTACTATACACTTCACCCCTTGGTGATATCATCAGAGGTCATGATCTTGATTTTCACTTTTATGCAGACGACTCGCAATTATATCTCGCTTTTGAGTCAACCACTGAAGGAAAAGCGGGAGCACTGGTACAAATCGAAATGTGTGTAAAGGAGATTGATTTGTGGATAGGTCAAAAATAAATTAAAATTGAATGGGGACAAGACTGAGTTACTAGTAATCAATGCACGAAACCGTTTATGCCCTGCTGTACACCATATAGAAATATCTAAGTCAATAGTTCAACCAAGTACTTCAGCACGAAACATCGGTGTAACCTTCGATCAACACATGTCCATGGATAAACATATTACCAACATTTGCAAGAACTGTTTTTCCATTTGAGAAAAATAGCAAGAATAAAAGAGTACTTATCAAAATCAGATATCCAAACCCTAGTTCATGCCTTTATTACATCGAAACTAGATAATTGCAACTCTTTGCTATACGGACTACCTAAATTTCTTATAGATCGATTACAGAATGTGCAAAACTGTGCTGCTTGTCTGGTGACAGGAAGCAGAAAATACGACCATGTTACTCCATTAATGAAACAATTACATTGGCTCCCCATCAGTCAACGCATCATCTATAAAATTGTTCTTATCACGTATAAATCTCTGAATGGCTCAGCTCCACATTACATTAATAATATGCTAAAACTTTACACACCATCAGCAAATTTACGCTCCTCATCCAAAGGATTGCTTACCATATACCTTCAGTAAAACTAGTGAACTATGGTGAACGATCGTTCTCATATGCTGCACCGAAACTGTGGAACGAACTGCCAGAGTATATTAGAAAGAGTGAGACCTTGCCTATTTTTAAAACCAGATTAAAGACACATCTTTTTAAACAGTATTATGACTAAGTTATTATTTTAACAAGATTATTAGCAATTTTATAGTATTCTATATAGTTGTTGTTTTAATATTATCAACATACATAACATAAAGGCACTATTTGCTCGCCGAATAGTAATTTTATTGCCTCCCGCGTTCTATTTAGACATATAGTATAGGCATTTAGCTACATAGTGACCTAGCGCACGCGACAGAATATCACAGGGAAAAGTTGTTACATTGCGGGATTTTACTTCACGAAGCAATCGCATGGTAATACATGGGACATATATAAGCGCGAGTTGTCTGTGCGTGATTCATTCCTCTGAAGCTGTCATTGGAGCAAGATCTCAAGTCAGTTTCGTCTTTCGATTGCATCAAGGTATTGTGTGTTTGTTTTTGTTTTCGTTCACGACTTTCCTAAAGAAATATGTCGGCCTTTATTGCTCAGCCTCAGGTTTTGATATTTGGCCATTCATTTGTTCGCCGCTTACACGACGATTTAAATAGGGGTTTCGATTCGCGTGCAAAACAAAATTTTAACCTGGCAGGATCAGGTGTCTGTGTTTCCTTGCAGGGCACAGGCGGGCGCACTGTGGAGAAAGTGAAAAAATATGATATATCTGTGATCTCTAGATTTAAACCGGATATTATAATTTTGGAAATCGGCACTAATGATTTGTGCTCTCTTCCTCCGGAGGTGGTTGGCTCGCAGATCGAGGAGCTTGCACGCTTTTTTCGCGACGAGCTACGAGTTCAGGTTGTTGCGGTGTGTCAGGTTATCGATCGTAACCTACCGCATTCAGCGACGCCTGATTCGTCATTTAATGCCAAAGCTGCTATTTTACGGCAGTATTTAAGCGTGGTGCTGGCAAATGAGCCGCGTATATTTCTTTGGGAACACCGTGATTTCGCTAATGTAAATAGTGATGTTGGCTTGCTGTCCTTCGATGGGGTGCATTGTAATCGGCAAGGACAGTATAATTTGTACCGAAGCTATCGTGGGGCGATCTTGAAGGCCCTTCACAAGCTGCATGAATGATAGCTTGGTATTTTACAATATCATGCATTTTTTGATCTATAGCCAATAATTTTATTTATGGCTTTATATTCTTTGTTTATACTCATGCATTTTTGAATATTAATAAAGTCATTATTGACCGTCTTCTCTTCATGCAAACTTGTATGATCGAGACGGATTTTCCCTGGGGCCCAAGGGTTTTATATGTGTTATATTTTATGGGCTAGAGCACTTGCTGTTTGCAGATGCCCACGTTGAGAATTCAGCAATTATATTCTCAGGTACGGAAGCTATTCATGACTTTGTGGCTGTGCCAGTATTGTTTGTAACATATTGTTGTGTTTGTTTACGTTTTGTCCTGTTCGTACTACAATTTCTTAAATTTATGCACATTTGCATTAATTTAATCGGCCACACTAGCTTCTTAAGCATGGGAATATATGCCTACATGGGATAGGACCTTAGTGTTTCCAGATGCCCATAGCTGGATTCAATATATTGTGGGATGGCGCAGCATGATGTTTTCAGATTGCCCGATTGTTTTGTGTGCGGCTACCCTCATGGTATGCCAGATTTTCTAACAACTATAGATAGTCTACTTCTTTAGCACTTGTTTCGTTGTTTGTACTATGTGTAGGCTGTCTTGCGTTCCGTTTTTCACTATGTTTTCCCTCCCCTTATTTATTTCATATACCATGATCCCTGTATTCCTTCTTTGGTCTGTCTCCTGCCCAGTTTGTGGTTTCTTTTTAGTGCGAAATGCCAGCAACAAGACCGAGTACTCGAATCCAGCGTCGTGCACAACCTTTGGCTGCTCGAAACCAACCATCTAGACCACGTAATGCTTCGGATGATGCTCCGTCACAACCAGCCGAACCTGTGTCAGTTAGCCCAGCTCCAGCTTTGGACAATAACGCCATCGCCCGAATTGCCTCTGAAGTGACCCAGGCCGTCATGGCATCCTTGAATCACCATCAACAACCTGGTCCCATTACTGGTTCACCATCAGCAGAGTCTGCAACAAGGGAGGTAACACTGGGGGGTATCTCTGTGGTTGATGCTACAGTGCAGGGGCCGGTGGCATCAGCCATGGAGAATCTTACAGGTGAGGTGTCATTACAACTGGGAGGCAGTAGTTCACATCCCACGGGCTCAGGCATATCTAATTTTAATTCTATAAGCATTGCTATAGATGCTCAGGTTAGCCCAAAGGTAAAAGCAAAAATTTGGGCCAATGAGTTTATTGATTTTGGTTTGCTTTTAAATCCACAAGTGGGCGATACTCGTTACCAACTTTCTCTTAGTTCATCAGAGAACTCCGTGCCTACTTTGTCTTTGGAACCCACCACTAAGACAAAACACATTGCCAATATTGAGATGTGGACTAGTGCCTTCCAGGTTTTCGTTGGGGTTTACACTAGCAAATACCCGGTGGACGCCCCAGCATTGATGAAGTATGGGGAGGTTGTACGGGACCTAGCTGCTCGGGGTGGTAATTGGCGTTATTACGACACCCAATTTCGTTTCCTTCGTTCCACTCATGTCAATGAGATGCCATGGGGATCAACTCACTGGGAATTATGGATTCGGGCACAGAATTTTGGTGTTGCCACTAAAACTAAACACCAAAATGTCAGCCAGCCTAGTGTATTTGTCCCTAAAGGATTTTGTAGGAAATTTCACCTGGGTCGAGTTTGTATGGGATGCAGTTATAAGCATAGTTGTTTTAAGTGTGGGGTTCAGCACCCAGCACATTCCTGTACATTTCGTTCCTCAAATGCACCCTCAAATTCTCGCAACTCAGGTTTCACTTCCAATTTTCGTCCCTCCAAGGCAAACTCTAACCCTGCAGCTGGGTCCCAAGCTTCCAACCCCGGTTCGCATTGAGCGCATGCTGCCTTTACTCTGTGGATATGATGCACAAGTTGTTTCCTTTTTACAAAATGGTTTTACTGTCGGTTTTCGTTTACAGTTTTCTGGTCAGCATGTTTCTTTCTTTGCCAAAAATTTATTATCTGCTTACCAAAACCATGAGATAGTCAGTGCTAAGTTGGAAAAGGAACTGCGCGCAAATAGAATTGCAGGACCGTTTCAAGCACCCCCCTTTTCTACTTTTCGCGTTTCACCATTGGGAGTTGTGCCAAAGAAAACACCCGGGGAGTTTCGCTTGATACATCACTTGTCTTTTCCTCGCGGATTATCAATCAACGATGGTATTTTGCCCGAGCATTCTACTGTAACTTATAGTCGGGTCGATGATGCAATATCTCTTATAAAAAGCCTTGGACCGGGTTGTTATCTTGCCAAAACTGATATACAGAGCGCATTTCGCATTATTCCTATCTCCCCTCAGGATTATGATCTTCTCGGCATGTTTTGGCAAGGCAACTTTTATTATGACCGTGCCATGCCCATGGGATGTGCATCATCATGTCGTACCTTTGAGATATTTAGCACTGCTCTCCAATGGATTGCGCAAAAACGATTCAACATTGTGCATCTTATTCACATTCTCGATGACTTTTTAATGGCTGCTGCATCATATGACCAGTGTTGTATTCATCTGAGGAATTTTTTATCTCTATGTGACTATATTGGTGTACCAATTGCTTCTGAAAAAACTGTTGGCCCTCACACCACCTTGACATTCGCGGGTATTGAATTAGACACCATGAAGCTTGAAGCTCGTTTACCTGCTGATAAAATACTGAAGACGCAAGCCCTGCTTTTAGCTTTTTCACAACGTAAGAAGGCTACTTTAAAAGAAGTACAGTCATTAATCGGGCTTCTTAATTTTGCCTGTTCTGTTGTCGTACCTGGGCGAGCGTTTTTACGTCGTCTTATTGACTTGACCAGAGGCATTACATGCGCTTCTCATTTTATTCGGCTTAGTCGTTCTGTCAAGGCGGATTTGAGTATGTGGAAATCATTCTTGGATGATTTCAATGGCCGATCGTTTTTTCTTGCGGATAATTGGTCCACTTCTTGCAGCTTAAATTTGTATACAGATGCGGCCGCAGGCTTTGGGTTTGGCGCTATATTCGGTCGGTTTTGGTCTTTCGGTGAATGGCCTGACCAGTGGAAAACACTTAATATTGTTATTTTGGAATTTTATCCGATTGTTTTGAGTGTGCTCCTATGGGGGCATTTGATGCAAAATCAGAGGATCATTTTCTTCACAGATAATGCAGCACTGGTCGATATTATTAATAAAGCCACGTCGCGCGATCCAACAGTTATGATATTTGTTCGCCGGCTGGTGTTGGCCTGCTTGCGATTTAATATACTTTTTCGTGCCCAGCATGTTCCAGGAGTTAAGAACAGTCTAGCTGATTCACTATCTCGCTTACAGGTTTCCCGGTTCAAGCAGCTAGCACCAGCGGGCGTGCAAGCGACTCCGACAATTATACCGGTACATCTATTGCCACACAACTGGCAGCTATAATGTCTACTCTGTTGCAGTCTAGTTTGCAGCCATCATCGATCCCAACCTACCGCCGGGCATGGCAACTTTATTCTCAGTTTTCCCAATCCGTGCTGGCCACAGCAGCTATTTCGATGCCATTGACGCCATCAAACCTAGGCTTGTTTATTGCTTACATGTTCCAACATAAATACGCGCCATCGACTGCTAACACTTACGTATCTGCACTTGGCTATTGTCATCGTTTGGTTGGGGCCCCCGACCCTACTAGAGTCTTTTGGGTTATGGAAATGTTGAAAGGTTATCGGAAGCTTGGTCCACGCATTGACAGCCGTCTGCCTGTAACTTTACCAATTTTGCGTAACATAATCGCGGTTACGCCATCGTTGTGTTCTAGTGTGTATAATACTTTTCTTTTTAAGGCCATGTGCACAACGGCATTTTTTGCTTTTTTGCGCGTGGGGGAAATTACATACTGCCCCCGATCGCCAGCGGTTCTTCAAGTGAAACAGGTGGTTAAGCTTGAGGATCCGTCTGGTGCTACTGTCGGCCTTAAAATCAATTTTGACGATTTTAAACATTCTTATAACCAACCTCGTATTTCCATTACGCTTTCCCGCCGTTCTGACACATGCCCTGTGCAAAGCCTTTTGGATTATTTATCGCATCGAGGCCTGTCGGATGGCCCACTATTTCAAATGTTTGATGGCCACCCTGTTTCACGTAAAACATTTTCCGACTTTTTGTTATTAGTTTTTCGCAGCTGTGGCCTCGATTCCTCCAAATATAAGGGCCACAGTTTCCGTATAGGCGCTGCGACTTTTGCGGCCAGTTGCGGTTTTTCAGATGCTCAGATTCGAGCTATGGGGCGCTGGAAATCCGACGCCTTCCGTAAATATATTCGCTTATCCAACATGCCTAGTAGTAGTTTCCGTGCTTAATTTGGGTGGAACTGGGATCGGTATGGCTGCATTCTTTCTTTAGCTAGCAGGGCTTTCGGTCGCACTATTTGTTTGAGCATGCTCTGCCAGGCGAGGGTTTAGCTATGCCGTGTTGCTGATGCAGGGGCAAGGCTTCCGGTTGCTTCACTCTTAACTGCATTATTTAGCATGCGTTTTGCATCACATTATCTGCTATACTTTGTCCGATTGGCCCATCTTCGCTTGTAATTAGACTTTCTAGATTACGGCATACTGTACTTTGCCTTTATCGTTGATTTGGTTTTTGCAGTCCTGATGGGGTGGGGGTGCCTCCTACCCGAGGAGGCTTGTGGCGGGAAAATGCCCCCACCTTTTCTGTGATATCTGTTATTTCATTTATGTAAATATAATTTATTGGACATTATTTATCAATAAACCGGCGTGTGCGCACGCACACAGCCATTATTTTTCCCAAATGGGCGTTTAGTGTTTTATTCTCGCATCACAGAAAACGGAGCTCATCAGCACTGCAAATTACCGTGGAGGGGGGTCATATAAAGTACAATTAATTTTAAGGGAGGCGATAAAGGCACTATTTGCTCGCCGAATAGTAATTTTATTGCCTCCCGCGTTCTATTTAGACATATAGTATAGGCATTTAGCTACATAGTGACCTAGCGCACGCGACAGAATATCACAGGGAAAAGTTGTTACATTGCGGGATTTTACTTCACAAAGCAATCGCATGGTAATACATGGGACATATATAAGCGCGAGTTGTCTGTGCGTGATTCATTCCTCTGAAGCTGTCATTGGAGCAAGATCTCAAGTCAGTTTCGCCTTTCGATTGCACTCTCCCTTCCCTCCCATTTCTCTTTCGGTCGCCTGCTGCTTCTGTCACTGCTAGCTAACTTATCATATATATGTTCAAGGTGGCGGGAAAATGCCCCCACCTTTTCTGTGATATCTGTTATTTCATTTATGTAAATATAATTTATTGGACATTATTTATCAATAAACCGGCGTGTGCGCAAAGCACACAGCCATTATTTTTCCCAAATGGGCGTTTAGTGTCTTGTTCTCGCATCACAGAAAACGGAGCTCATCAGCACTGCAAATTACCGTGGAGGGGGTCATATAAAGTACAATTAATTTTAAGGGAGGCGATAAATATATATATATATATATATATATATATATATATATATATATATATATATATATATATATATATATATATATATATATAAATATATATATATATATATCGGTCGTCAATCGAACTACATTCACACTTTGTTTTGCCTCACCTTTTGTGTGGTATATTCATATTTTGAAACGACCACCCTCTTGGGATCCAACATAAGAACATTCATTGATAACCATTTAGATGACATCCATAAAGGATGATCATCAGAAATCAATGGTGTTGGTGGTTTAATCACTTGCCATCCTGCTTTGTTAAACATATCTATTTGACGACAGGGACGGTCGGGGTTAGATAGAACTAAACCGGGTCCTATGATGTTGAATGTAGCGTCGATGTGCATCGGATTGGGGTCTTCAAAGGATATGGTATGCACTCTGTATCCCTTCTTCCCCAGATGTCTTCTCATCCACTCAATTCCAAAGTAGTTAGTCACCTAGAAATTTCATTTCAAACTTATCAGTTTAATCACCATACCAGGGTTGAACTATATAAAGGCCCGGTCACACTACACAACGATAACGATACGATAAATTGTAAACACACGATAATTGTCAAAAAAATTGTGTTAGTGTCCACACCACAACGAAAATGATAAAATTATCGTTACACAATAACGATTTTAAAATCGCTCACCTGAGCGATTTTTTTTTCAGTCGGACGACAACGATAAATTTTTGACCAATCAGCGCGCGTATGCAAGTTATCGTATCGTTATCGTTGTGTAGTGTGACCTGGGCTTAAGCACGCTTTTCTACATGTACACGTATCTTAATGTAACATACTCAAGTACTACAGGAATATAGAAAACAGGATATTTCGTAGAAAAGCGTTGTTGCTTACACGCGGATTCCGACTTTTTGAGCGAAAGCCGGTTGTCAAGAGACTATAGTTGGAAGTGATTGTGATTCAGAAAGTTTCGACTTAATAAGGGAGCGGTCATTATTTATGGCGGGGGGTGGCACCGAAGAGAAAAGGGTTGGGTAAACAAAATTTTGAGTGAGTAAAAGGTTGGGTAAATGAAAAACGAAACAACTCAAAGGTTGGGTAATAAAAATTTATTGTCATTTCCAAAGCATGACTCACTCAAATATTGAAGACTGAAAACTTCAATGTCAACAGTCATATGTCAATGCAATATGTGAATAAATCAGAGTCACTATCTTCATCATTTCCCGATTTGTTGGGAGACAAATGGTGTCTCCAAAGAAAGTAAATGTGCAGACAACATGAAACTTTAGACTGCAGAAAAGTCAGTAAATTTCACAAGCCGAACGTTATCAAACTAACAAACATTCACAAGCCGAACGTTATCAAACGTATCACAGAAGTGGTAAAGGACTAGTAAGAACGTCTGCGA
Organism: Paramuricea clavata; assembly: GCA_902702795.2. Taxonomy (NCBI): domain Eukaryota; kingdom Metazoa; phylum Cnidaria; class Anthozoa; order Malacalcyonacea; family Plexauridae; genus Paramuricea; species Paramuricea clavata. The sequence continues at coordinate 25,691 of CACRXK020003562.1, read as the reverse complement.
GGGAGACTAGTAAAGGACATGTGTGACAACTGAATGACATCCTTTTGTAACGTTTTTGGCCAGGGGTGAGTATTTATTTTTTAAATGATACTGAGGTTGGGTAATCAAATTTTTGATTTTTTAATGGTTGGGTCAGCAAAATTTTTGCCACGAAAAACATTTCTCTTCGGTGCCACCCCCCACCATAAATAATGATCGGTCCCTAAACACTGCACACTGCACAAATTGGTTATCACTGCACAGTGCACACTAAAATTATATATCCCAGACTACAACGAAAGTAATTTTTTTGAAAGTAAATTTTTTGACAGTAAAAAAAAGTAAATTTTTTGACAGTAAATTCAAAAACAACTTTTAATTTTTTAAATTAAATTTTATATTTTCAATTCAAAAACAACGGTTTCCTACATCTGCACATATTGGCCATTCATATAGTTACCTGACTTCTTTGCACAAATATATCTGTGCCACATCTCATGAAATCCGCTGCGTCAAAGCAAATGTCATGTTCCGTGGTGACAAACTTGCCTTCTGCCGCCAACTTGTGACGGTCTTCAACTGAATTTATCGGATACTCCTAGAATGTGGAACGTTTATAGAATTACGGCACGTTACGACATGCACCAACAGGGTTTTTCCAGGATTTTCTCTTGGGTTCGTTTTTGCAGAGAAGATTGAGTTTAGCTGAACAGCTGGGGCGGCTGTCCCCTCCCCCTCCCCCGCCCACTTTAGTGTAGTTGAGATGCAACGTGTTAAAGCAGAGGCACTAAAGGACACTATAAACTGGTTAAAGACGGCGATGCGTTGTTTTTCTTGTGTTATGAAATGTATTCCAGCCATATTTTTCTTAATTTTTGGGTTTTCAACTGAAAACTAATTTGCACACGTCATCAATTTAACTCAAACAACTTCATTTTACTGCACAGAATCAGTTTTGATGAAAAGATTGAGTTTTTCAAGATTGAGTTTTGGGGGCCGTTTACGGCCCTAAAAACAAATTGTTATCAGAATCTGTTCGCACTGCTTGTTCCCGGCTTGTTGACAAGTTGTTATAACAACTTGTTGACAACTTAATGGACCTTTAACCTTATAACTAAAATTTTGATCTAGACAAAAATTTCAGCACAGCTTGAAAGAGCATCACAAAATTAGTAATATTCCAAAGTTTTGTTACGAAATGTGGTAAAATGCGGATAATATAGCCCTGCGAAGTTTGCAATTTTATCCGCATTTTGCAACATTTCGCAACGAAATTTCGGAATATTACTAATTTTGTGATGCTCTTTTAAGCTGTGATGAAATTTTTGTCTAGACTTGTCCAGATCAAAATTTTAGTTATAAGGTTAAAAGGTTCATTGCTGCAAGGTTGTTGACTCAGTAGGCTTGTTACAAGTCGTTCCAACAATTTGTTATCGTCTTGCAATTCAACAACTTGTTAAAAAGTTGCGAGTGACAACCTTGTAGCAAACTTGACAAAATAACAGCACTGTGACAACTTGTTGACAAGCTTGCAAGCTTTCGGGCATCGAAGTGTAAAAAGGTAGGACAAAAGGACTAGATCGAATTTTAGGAAAAGTAGGAATAAGGTAGGAAAATATACAAAAAAAGTAGGACAAAAGTAGGATTTTTTGGAGAGGGAATAACACAAAAATATAACGTAACTTTAATAAATGATTTTACGAATTAAATTGCGTCCTGCCCTACAGCCAACCGTAGCGATTTTGGAGTGGTTTGAACGGGGCTTAATAAACATTCTAATAACCTTATCATACAGCGCGTCATCCATCAACGGTTTAGGAGCGACAGTCCAAGTTGCTCCACCATGAAAATATTCTTTCATGAGATCTCGATAAGCCCTGTATTCAAAAAATCGTGCTCTCCAACACATCGGTGCTTCGATAATCTCTTCTCCGACAACCAGCAGAATATCGCGAGGCATCGCCGCATACATTCCAGTTGACGTGAAATCAGGAGTTGTAAATTCCTAGAAATGAGATCGCTGTCGTGTTAAGCAAGGTCTACATTCGTAGTCAGATATGGGCAAGCCATGGCATCGATATGAAATATCGTAGATCCCGAAAGTAGCGTCCCCCACCCCCCTGAAAGCACCGATCCCCAAAAAATAGCTTCGTAACTCATGAATAAGGGCCGATTCCATGGACGTAGCGAGGGGGGGGGGGGTGTAACATCCCTCCCCCAACTCTGAAAGTTCAGAAAATTCAGGTAAAACAAAGCATGCCAAATGCAGTAATGTACATTAATTTGCAGGATATATACAGTAATTAGCTAGTTCCGACCGAACTGTATAGTTCAGGACTAGAGGCTCGTATGCTAAATGGAGAATCAGAGTAATGTATAAAAGGTGAACTGGAAATGTTGTTTTAATGTAATTGAGCGCTGGGTGACGAGCAAAGTCTTACTGCTGTTATAGGCAAACAAGTTCATTTTGGCTTGGAAATAAATATGAATGACTCAAATGATTTAATATCCTTACAGCATTAACCGTTCGGAATTAATACATTGTTCTGATATTAATTTGTGTCATTCAGACTTATTTCCGAGCCAAACTGAACTGAGGGTTATCAGACATCATTACACATAATGTCCAACCCAAACTCAAAGTTATCGGACATTTTGCCAGACGGTCCTGTAAAAGATGTTTTAAGGCCTGGTAATCATTACCTTACTATGATCCAATATCTTGGGCCGGCGTACAGTCACTCCTTCGTGTTCCAAAATGTTGCAAAATTCATCCATTTGCTTCACAGCTTTTGCAACATGCTCAGGTGGGAATGGTTTGCCGCCATGTTGTTGATAAAATGGCCAATATTTCTCATGAGTGTTGGCCTTCACTTCAATGGTGAAAGACGGAACATGGGCATTTTCTGGACGGCCAACAATCAGTTCCTCCAAAGGATCCCACTCATTATGCGCACATACTGGACTGCTGAAACTCGCAAAATATCGTACATTAGTTTTCCTATAATACTATGCTGAGGTGGCAGTGGTGAAGCTAGCCATTGCAACAGGTCATGCTATGCAAGTTTTTAATGATTTGCATTACTCAAATAGATGCAGGTTTATCAGTATAGCATGCATATGGCCAGTTGCCATGGCTAGCTTGCCACTGAATACTGTACAATGTTTGATAAAAATACTAAATCGGGTTTTGTTCCAATTATTGTTTTAATGCCACCTTCAAGGCTGCCCATATCACAGAACAACCAAACAATATGCTGATGGGGAGACAACATATCTTTGTTGACATTTCTAATTGTGAGCATTATCAAAAAATATAATACACTCTGAAATGTAGCGACACAGCCAGGTGAATATATATGAATGTAGGCTGGTAGGATTATTTCATATTATGCTAACAAATGAGGTGGACAAAGTATCTGAACCTGGGAACCTAGTTCAATTTCAAGAAATTTGCGGGGATCTACATTTTTGCAGAAATTTTCACACAAACTTTTTTACGTTATTTTTAGACTTTTACGGTTAGGATTAGGGAAAAGGTTGGGGGGGGGGGGTATAGTGTAAATTTTTACAATACGTTTCTTACCTCAGGCTTGGGCTTGCTTTTTCCACTTGAGGTTTCGTCTGAACACCTCGCACACGCATGCTCAACGATGCCAGTGCTTGCTGTAACAATATAGAGGTTTTGTTTAAAATTCAACATATAACATTAACAATTATAATTTTATATTATTCTGACACTGCAATCGACCAACGAAAAATTCGTTGGCTCGAGCGGGATTCTTATCCAATTTAAGTGCACGAAATATTTTCGTAACGACTTTATAACGCTTGTCTTAGGGAAGCCTCACATATCGATTTTTTCCACGAGAAACGTCATATGTTCGTTTGGGGGTGGGGGGGTTTGCAGCTGTGACGTTTCTCTGTAAATATCATGGAAAAATTCGATAGCTTTTTCGAAAGCCTTGACATTTCTAAATCATCTTTGCAGAGTATAAAAAAGAAAACAATTTGATACAAACAACAGTCTATAGGCCTACATTCTATACCATACCTGTTCTACACATATACATTTATATTATTACGCCTTCCTTGCATTGAAAACACTCAAATTTCAAGAAAACCGCGCTAAAATTATCAATATTTCATGCAAAAAAAAGTTGTTTTGAGAAACAAAAAAGAGTATGTCAGCAGAAGATGACATATTCCTCGCGGAAGCATCGCCAATAGCCGACCGCAGAAAATAGTAGAAAATTACCTTATGTATACTATATCGAACAAAATATCGATAATATGTGTGACGTTTCTAAGGGGGGGTGGGGGGGGGGTCTCCAGAGAAACGAACATATGACGTTTCTCATGGACGAAATCGATATGTGAGGCTTCCCTTAGAGGACGCGCAGTGTTTCAATTCTATTTCAGAACCATCCTCAGAGATACGAAAAATAGTTTCATATTATTCTGACACTGCAATCGACCAACGAGAAATTTGTTGGCTCGGGCGGGATTCTTATAACGGTTTTATAAAACGGCTAAAGACTAAAAATAAGACAATACATCTTGATAATACCAGGCAGAAACACTCGCCAAGTCAAATCTTAATTTGTTCTTGCGGCATAAAAATTTTGCAACCAATATATTTTACAAAAATATAGATATTATTCATTTTGAAATATTTATCATACCATATAAAGATGACCAAATTCAACAAGATGGAAATACGGGAAAGTTACAAATTTTCAAAGAAGTAAAAGTTGGGTTTGAAAAATACAGATTTAATACCTGTTGAAACTGGTCGTCATAAAACTGGTTGCAATGCAAAATTAAATATTCTTATGACAATCTAAACGTTTTTGCTCGCGTTTTTGACAGTTTATAAGTTATAAGACATAAGTCTTTTAGTTAATCTTTGTATGTACCCTATACAGTATATACGAATTATGGTGTTTTGTTATGCATGGATTAAAAATTATTATTATTTGCAATCACATGATATACCTGATGAAAAGCATACCCATTTCGGCATTTGGTTTGTGTTTTAGCAAATGAATAGAATAAACATGCTAAATCCACTTTTTCCAAAGTTTTAGTTCAAGACCAAGTATATAAATGTAAAAAAGTCTTGGAATTTTGACATGGAAAAACGCTTTGAAAAACGTTTCACCGTTTGAAAATGTTTAGAATATATTATTAAAGGACTTAAAGCCGCGTGAATAACACTTCTTTTTTTTTTGAAAAACTGGGCAAATTAATTGGCAGTTTTCTCGAGAGTTTTGCCGAAAAATAAAAGCATTTACCTTTTTTATAACAGCTGGTTCCCTTCCTCGGCATCCACCACGAAATATACGTGCAAACATCATCACGAAATTTTGGCCACAATTATCAATAAAAAGCTAAAGAAAGCTAAAGTTAAAAAAGTATTTTTATGTCATTTTAAAATTGGTTGAGAAGTTCGAATGGAAACACGGGAAATTTGCATCTCGCAGCTATGATTTAAAACGTAAACAAAACAATTTTAACACGTGCTATAATCGAAAAACTGTGTGATAAAACTGGCTTTCACAAAGACATGAAGGAACCACAAGACAAAAAGGGAATTCTCAGTTTAAAAAGAGGAGAATTTAGCATTTTGTGGTCAAATTGACGAGCAAAAACCATGGCAACCGATCAAGTGGTTTTTTTATGCAGAGGTAATGAGAATTTGTAAATTAATCGATAAAAAATTGCTATATTAAAACGGCTCTTCTTGAGTTTAATATATAATAAAAATAGAAAACATTTTTTCCAAGTAATCCTGTGTTTCTATACATATATCTTAATATTGGAAGGTTTCACATATAATCTGGCCGTATTTCACGAGTTTCGAATGTGAAATGAAAGAAACGAGAAAATGGATTATTGGATTTCCTAGTCTTTTTAGAAGGATTTAAAGGATTTGCATCTGCATTTAGCTAGAATATGGCACCAAATTTTACCAGCGAGGCGCGGGGGTGCTTGGGGAATTTCTAAGCGAGCGCGCGGGGGTGCTTGGCCCAGCATGCTGTGCAAAGCTGTGCGGACAAACGCAGTTTCCACAGAGAGGCATGGGTACGAGGCTGCGTCAAGGTCGCCCCATTCCTCAGAAATTTGTCGCAGCGATCAATGTTGCAGACCAAGTGCAAAGGAACGGTTTTGGTATTGAATTCATTACGCATATTTGTCAGGTTTTTTTGCTGGGCCAGCTGCAACCCTAAAAGATATTCGAACTGCGCTAATGCTTGAACTCCAAGCGAAAGATGTCATCCAGAGCTTTATCAAGGCACCAACTGACATCCGGTAAACGAAGGTCAGAACTCAATCTTGGATCGAGTCTTTAAACTGAATATTTCCCACAACGAAAAGAAAGAACAACAAAATATCATTTTCCCACGCTTTAGGTTTTGGAATTCCGAGAAACAGGGTTATCTGAGATGGGTTTAAAACGACATGTTTATGTTATAAAGCTACCTCTGTCGTATATTTTGTGTCTTGTGCCCACCATGCTTAGATGGCATGCATGTTTGGATTTCTGATAAATATTTCGATCAAATCAGCACAAAATGAAATGGCCGATGATTGAAGAACAACAAATATTACAAATAGAAAGTAAATTTTTCAAACGAAAATCTAAAATGTACACAACCTTGAGCTGGAAGAGTGAAAAAGCCGCAGAAAAAATACGCTCGAATAAGAGTACATCGATGCATGGCCTCTTTGGTATTGCGCAATGTTTACATAAGATTACATCATTTACAAACCACGCGGTTACATTCGAGCAACCGTGGCGGCAACATAGTTAGCCCGCGTGCAGGTCTTCCCTTGGGCCTGCACGCGGGCTACAACATAGTCTAAGATGCTTGTCTAAGATGCTGAAATAGCAAAAGCTTTCAAGGACTAGCTTTGCCCCTAGACCCCCAGGGCTACATTCATTCGTCACAAAAACTGAATCTTCTTTTCTAAAACGGGGGTCAGCAAAAGTGCTTGGATAAAGCCCTGTCATCAATTCATCATGGCTACAAAAAAGTGCAGATTACAGGATAACGGCAAGGTATTAAGGTTTTTGTGGCAAAAACTGACGGGCCAGTGTGCTCATACGGTTTGCTTTCTCGTTATTTCATTCTAGCGGGGATACTGCCGAAATCAAACCAATACATCTTTAGAATTTAGATTTGTCAGTTCCCTAAAAGATGGCTCTTTGAGAGCTACAATAACTAAACCTATCAGCTATTCAAGATGCTGGGAAATTATAAAGGAGACCTTGGAAACGATTGGAGAGAAGTCGCAAGATTTCGGTACCGACAGCCTGCGTTCAGGTGCCGCGCGACAGCTACAGTATGGCACAGTCGGAACCGACTATACAAGAGACGATGGAAAACAGACAGCACAAGTACATGAAGATTCAATAGACAATAACGAAGACTTAAATATATTTGCACGAACGAAATAATATTTAAAGTAATGTTTTCTAAGGATTTATAGTTCAATGGCATGAATACGGAAATTAATAGGACCAAATTGAATGTAATTCAATTGTAAATATATTCAATGAAATAAAGTATTGGCAAGTGTCTACACGCTGCCTACCATGTATACATGTGTGAATTAATACTCTTTACTCAGCGTATATTGGAGAAAAATGTTTTTCCTTCCTTTCCACGCGGTGAGGTAGATCGAGGAAAATTAAAATTCAGCGTGTTCGGTCGAGATAATTATGAACTTATGGAAATCAACCAACGTCAATTGAGGAAGGAAGACCATTGTGATTTGGATATAATTCTGGCTTCTGCTAAGCAGGGGCGCACATTCGCAAAAAATTTGGGGGGTGTTCTATGTTCTGGGACCGACTTTTGTAGTATTTGTGTTTGGTAAGAAAAGCCAACTATTTAAAGCGCATAGACGGTAAGACGGGGATAGTATTCCAAAACTTTAAATAAACGTTCAGTTTTTCAGAACTTTTGCAGTGGTCTAAACTTTCGGATGGGGGGCGGGGCAAAATTTTTATGGATTTCGAATGCGAGCGCCGTAGGCGCGAGGAAAATTTTGAATTTCTAGATTCATTTGAACGCTATTTCACGTATTTTAGGACGAGGTTTGAAGAAAAGTTACAACTACAAAAAGGCATTTCTAAGTCGCCTAATGTTGTTAGATCGAAAAAATATTTATGTAAAACATAGTATTGTACACGCAAATACAACAGCAAAATAGCATGATGCCTTCGTTTTTGTAGAAGTCGGTCATGAGTGTTGCTCTGAGCGCAAATTCAAGTTCAAATTAGCTTTAAAGCAACCAGCATTTTTTACTGGAGTTAGGATTTTAGGTAGGCAAGACTTCAACGTTATTGACAAACAGAGGAGATGGGTATCATTATTCACACATCGTACCCCCACCCCAATTTCTGCCCGGATTTCAGCTTTCCACAAGGGCAGTCCTTATGCCCATTGCAGAGCCCCCCGAGCTCCCATCTTGGCTACGCCGCTGATTTAATTCTGCCTTCCAAAGTTTCAGCTTTTGCGACAAGATTAACAATGCGCATTTTAACTGCACGGCAAGCGGGGGCTTGAGGTAATCGGATCGCATTACGTTGGCTGAACTGTTGCAACGCAGAAGTTGATTATTTGCTCTCTTGGTTTGTGTCAGTGAACTCTAATTTGTGCATATTCGTTTTTCTTTGTCTAATTCCTTTTTCTTATGTTTATGCAACTTCCATTTCCAGAATGTCCACCTATTACTTTTTTCGATACAAAATGATATCTTTCAGATTTTAGCCGGACCGACTTTTTCGTCCCATTCAGGTTTTGGGACCGACTTTTTAGATATATTTCACAAAACATGGGGGGGGGGTGACACCCCCCTAATGTGCGCCCCTGCTGCTAAGATATCTTACCTCACAAAGTGCATGTGAACAGACTCGATTGTGATTTACAATCCAGTTTATCATTGCAACACAAGAGCGCTTATATGGAAAAATATGCCCAAAATGTCAACAAGGTATCTTTTACAGGTTTTACTGTAACCTTAGATTAATAAGGTACCTATATGTAGACATTTATTGACAGACGTACACTACTATTTATTGACAGTACTTTGTTGACATTGGACCTTGCGCAATTTCAAGTGAAAGATCGTATTACAAAGCCTATTTTACACGTCTGAAATCGCAGGAAATGGTCATTCCAACCAGGTTGCTAGTGTTGCCCTTCAAACTCCTATGTGTCGAACAACTACTTTCCAATCATCTTTCTTTAACTGCATAGTCAAACCCTGAAACAGAGTGTGTAAGGATGTTGATCCTGACACATTTTCCACTCCCATTACTTTTACAAACTTTCTTAATTAAGCGTCAGATCAAAATACTTTCTAACTTCTTAGATCTGTTTATGCATATTGAAAATACACGTAACAGTCGTTTACATATTTTTGTCAAATCTGATGTTTTGCATGTGATATAAATATGTGTATAATATTTCGGCTGTGTCCAATTTTATTAACTGTGAATTTACTTAGTACTTCCTTTCAGTAAACTCAGAATTTGAATTTGGCCTGAGCGATTAGCAAACAATGCAGGCTACTCACGTGCAGGGCTCGAATTTTATCGCGGCAATTGCCGTAGAGGGAGAACAAAATAAATGCCGTGGATCATTGCGGCAACGACGGCAATTTTTTGCCGTATAGTGTAATTTTTATACTATTCATTGTGCATTACTATTTTGATATAGTGTAATTTTTATACTATTCATTGTGCATTACTAGTTTGATACTTAAATTCAGGTGTTGATCAAATCATACGTAAACTACTATTTTAGTCTGAGTTTTCTTCGAAAAAAAAAAACACTAAAGAAATACGTAAACATGTTTCTAGTTTGTCAGCAATCCAAATAACAATAAAATTAAATTTGTATTACAGTGATTTGAAAAAATGCCGTGGAAACTGCCAAAATTGCCGCAGACAGCTGTTACGTTCTATGGCAATTTTTAACGCCATTGCCGTCGATTGATTTCAGGGAAATTCGAGGCCTGCTCACATGTACGCAGCGCGTACCTATTTCTTATTGTTTCCGAACAAATCGATATCCGAACTGAAAATCCCGGTCAACCCGCATGCCTTTAAAAAATCACCCTTAATAATCAGGCGCAAGCGAAAAGGCCGAGGAACTAGGCTAGAACCGTCTATTTATAGTTCAATGGCTAGAACCAGGCTAGAACATTAGGGCTAGAACCATAGATATAGGAGATCTCCTATATCTATGGCTAGAACAAGACTACAATTACTATAATAGTATAGCGAGAGTGACTTATCGCGTTATTTAAATGATATTAAAAGTTGGAAAAGCGATGGGATAAAGTTTAAAAGGTTGAATTTAGCTGCAGACATGTCGTACAGTAGTTCAGGTTCAAAGATGTTCGAAAACATGTCCGTGAACGATCTTAAAACCTATCTTCGCGAACGCGGCTAAGTGTGAATGGCTACTTAAAACCAGCTTTGATCGAAATTGCCAACGCGGTTGCAAAAATGATGCTTCCCGTTGTTATTGAATTTGAAAAGGGAAATAACAATCAAGACATACATAATTTTATTATTCATGATATGGAAATCAGTGATCCGGTTTCTGCGTCGCATAATCTCGTGAATAACTTTGTCGATTCACCCCCGTTTGGATTGTATGATATTTTTAACTATTTGATCTTTCACTCATGCGATTATGATAAACAAGGTTTAGCAGCTTACAAAGCCTTTGATGAAAGCCTTTGTTGTTCCTCCAAGATGGATATGTTGAGTAATATAATGAATATGATATCGCTTGAACTCTCAAAGGTCATAAATAGCTTTTTTGTTGACATTTGACTAAACTTCGTTTAGGAGATTTTGTTTCACTGAATCGAATGGTATTATTTTTGTCTTCATAGCATGCACCGAACCGAAGATATGAACCTTGCAAAGTCATAGATCACCAGTGTTATATGCAAATGGAACTAGGCTTTACCCTGGGTCACAAGAGCATCCAGCCTCACTTTGGTGAGTACAATATTTGAACTCTGTTTATGATTGGTCTAAATTTATGTTAGTCTTTTCATTGGTTAACCGATGAGCATTGGTTAACCAATGAAAACACTCGCATAAATTTATAAGTTTATAATTAATATATTTTATAATATTTATAATTATGGGGATTCTCTCCCAAAGGACAGACCCTGGGAGCGAGGTTGGGTTCACATATGCCTGCATTCTCGTACTCAGAGCCCTTCTTATGCACGGTCAACAGAGCGCTACGAGGGGCTCTGGTCAAATCCATAACCGGTCGGATACCATAAAAACATGGTAAGAAAACAATATCCGGTGTCAGAACTAGCCAATCAGATGCCAGTTTGGATATGGATTTGGCCAGAGCCCCTCGTCGCACCACGCGTAAGAAGGGCTCTGGGTACGAGAATGATATGCCTGCGGTATGCCTGCGCTACATTATAAATCTTGTCTGGATCGATAGAGTTCGCTTCTCTGAAGTTTTGAGATAAACAGACGTTAAACAGAAATACACAAACCAAAACTGCTTGTTGAATTTTAAGTGAGGGTTAGCACTAACCCACCTTTGAACAACCGGCCCCGGGCCCCAGGTATACAGTATGTATACCCAAGCCAGTATGTGAACCATTATTTTCATGTTCATTGACTGTGAAAACAATTTCTAAAGAAATGATAATAATTTTGAATGTGAACCATTGGTTCGCAAGGGTGGGTTGACTACAAAATGTTTGTAGTTCGCTATAACTACAGCTACTTCAAAAATATGTAGTCAGCTTCAACTACTGCTACTTTCAGCGCTTCCACTTTGAAGGAAATTTCCTTTTGAAAGGAATTTTTTGCAAAGTGAAGGAAATTTGAAGGAAATAAATGTTGATGGAAATGTGAAGGAAATTCTAGAAGAACAAAGGAAATTTGAAGGAAAATGCAAAATATTGCCAAAATTGGTAATATTTAATATATTTTACAAATAAAGCGTAAAATAAACTTCAATCTGATCACAATTTAACCGAAAGTAGAATTTATATTTAGTCGTCTTTAAAATTATCTATGAATAATTTGAAAGTGAATACTTCATGTAATATCAATATTTATATTCTCTACGTTTAATTTTCTTCCACGCTCTGATAAGTCATGCATTGTAAATGATCGTTCTACCAATTGAAGACAAAGTCATTTTTCGGGTTATGAATATCAACAAGGATGTGAAAGTAAAACACGCAAACCGTACCGGCTGGACCGGTGTATTAAGCCAGTTTTCCACTTCAACCGTACCGTACCGAAACGTACTGGTGAGCATGCCTGAGACTGAAAAGAGGTTTATAAATCCACATACTTTCGGGTGTATTCGCGTATCAAAATGAAAAGTTCGTCGCAAGTCAACTTTTTGGCGTACTATGGAAGTACTAACCAATCAATATTCACACTAAATTTTGAAATTTAAAAACGTCTTCGATACGTTTCGGTACGGTATGCTTGAAGTGACATTCGAAAACTGGCTTTAAGCTGCATCTTCCGAACATCGGGCAACCTGCACGTAAATTTCATATTTTTCAAACAATAACATGTTTTAGTTATAATCATATTGTAATTCTTATTACTTTTTTCTTACAAAAATAAGTAGGCTACTCGATAAAATATCATAATTTCTGACAAAGATAATCGGTGTAGCTCATTCAATTTTGTCGAGGGCCACCAAGGGTTTATGGCCAACAGGCGACATTCCTTTAAAAGAGGCGACAGACTATCCGTAAAAAAGAGCGACAAACAACAGCTTCTGACTGGGAAAAAGCGACAAATTGCGATTTGTGTTATGGTTCAAAAGTGACAGCGACATTTATTACAATAAAACAAGCGACAAAGGAGCTACAAAATGAGCCGACAAGCGACCTGGGTTACATACACCCTTGGTGTAAGAATGACGTCATTCTGTTTATAGTTTTTAGTTATCTCACTTATCTGTACGGAAATAAAGTCATATAATTGTGTTTAGACTTTAAAGCGATGATAAAATTGAACATCCAGATGATTGTTCTGTTGAGAAAAGGCAGTTTGGGAGAATATTCAACGTAATTTGATTAAATTATTTGAAGGAAATTTGAAGGAAATTTCACAATTTTTTGAAGGAAATTTTGATCAAAATAAGGAGAAAAAAAGGATTTTTTTGTTTTTCAAAGTGGAAGCACTGGCTACTTTTGAACAAAGGTAGTTCGCTACTGACTACAGCTACTGCTTAAAAAATGTAGCGAACTATTTCGCTATTTCGCTACTCTATATTTTTTAGTTTACGGTATTTGGAGCATGGTTGAGCATCCACTAGCCTCAGGCTGTAATATAACCTATAACAAATCGACTTATGAGTAGCAACAGTAAACAAAAAGGGTCAAAGCAACATTTTTGTAAGCCCTACAGTGTTCAGAAGTGCCACTTTTCATTGCGCTAAAATAATCTTTATAATTATTGTATAAAATAATCTTTTAAGCAAACCGTGTCTTAATATCATGCATTCTATTCTATGAACGGTTGCTAACAATTTTAAAAAGTAGCGAATAGCGATTCGCTGTTTGAAAAGCAGTCAACTATTTGGCTACTTTTAGGCAAAATGTAGTTCGCTATAACTACAACTACTGTTTTAAAAAAGTAGTCAAAAACTACTGGCTACTTGAAAATTGTAGTTCGCTACAGTAGCGAACTACTACTACTTCGCTACTATCCACCCTTGTTGGTTCGGAACTGTGAACCACTGTGAACCATTGGTTCGGAACTAATAATACAGATCACGCCATTTTACGCAATACTATCATGTATTAAATTTCAGTTGAAACGTGTCCGTAGTTGCTAAGTTGGAATACATATTAATAAACATCCACTTCGTTAATCTAGAGCTTGAAATTCGCATTCTCGTTTGATTTTACATGCTATCGCCCATCGCGTCTACAAATTCCAAACGTGTTTGCAATTATATTAATGAATGTGCATGAAATTGACATTTGACAACCCCATAATTTATTACACTTATCCCAAACACCCTAAACAAATACCTCTTTATTCAAGGTGAACGAAATTAGCAAAACATTGTTGGAATATCACCTCCCAGTAATAAAACACGTCAGATAAACGAAGCCCAGTTAGCAATTAGGGTAAATTCCAAAAAGACGGCTGAGGATTGACTACATTAAATTAAGAGAGATTATTAATAACTACATGAACAATAAAACAGAACTTCAACAAGCATTGCAACGTCGACATTGCCTTGAAATTATTGCGAAATATCGAAAATGAAATAGCAACTTTGCCCCGTCTTTGGACACGAACTACATGTAGCTAAATTGTGACACTGACAGCGACATGGAAAAGGTGAGAAGTGAAATATATTTCGAAAGCGACAACGCAATGTTTTCAAGCGCCGACACTTATAAAGTGTTTTGAAAATCCGACTAGCGGCTTGCATAAGCCATAAAAACCTATATGTGGGATACCTCGAACATCGCCATATATCGGGCCGTTCCCGCGCCATTCTCGGCAATATATATAACATACATATTATTAAAATGATTAAACTTACGTGTTAATTAACGTGTACCCGCGAATGTTCGAAAGCAGTACTCCTGAATTACTCCGGTTTGACCGGTTTGTGTGATGCAGGATAAAACTTGAACAAGAAACATGCGCTCAAACGGCATGTTGTAAAAGACGGACTGGACTGGACTGGACTGGACCGAACTGGACTGGACTGGACCGAGAAAACGCGGACTGAGTCCGTGTTTTACAAATCGCGGACTGAATTTGTAAAACACGGACTGGACTGGACCGGGAAAACACGGACTGAGTCCGTGTTTTACAAATCGCGAACTAAGATTTGTAAAACGCGGACTGAGTCCGTGTTTTACAAATCGCGGGCTGCAATTTGTAAAAGGCGGACTCATTTCCTGAATGCACTAAGGATGAACGGTCGCATTAAAGTATTGTCTATTCTCATAACAAAGTTCAATGTTTTTACCGAGAAAATTCAATGTTTTTGATGATCATTTATGATCATTTGGTGGTTTCAAAGCTTGGATCTGGTTCTTCAACAGATTAAAATCAGATCAAAACCTGTCAAGTGCTCTTGGCAAACATCGAAGATTCTCACGCGAATAGGCAATATTTTTTTATGAACGACGTTCATACTGCAAGCGACGGTACACGGACTCAGTCCTGTAATACTGACTCTGTGACTCAGTCGTAAAAGTTTAGGCGGGAATTGCACTCAGTCGTGAGAGTTTTGGCGGGAATTGCGGATAATAGACCGGTCAAGGAATAATCATATCCTGGACCTATTAGGTTGGTATAAATTACTATTATTTATTTAGTGTTTTGAATAAACAGATATTTAATAGCGTTCAATCTTAGGAACACGCTCAGTCATGTGGGACTTTGTGCCACTATTGTCGAGGAAACTCATGCGTATATCAAATGTGGCCGTTTCACATGTAAATATAGTTGTATGCCTGTATAGATCATAGATATCTCATATAGATATCTATGGTATAGATATAGCTCTTATAGCAGATATGCCATTTAGTGTTAATCATAATTAGACGAAAATAGAGTTAATTCGTTTATTTTGTGTTCGTGGGGAAGAGGGCGTATTAAATAAAGGTGTTTACAAATTTGCGAGAAATATGAAATGAATACTGTAATCGAATTTACCTTTCAAATATTTGTGTTATTAAGTCTATTAAACGGGGAAACTCTCGCAGGCCATCAAAACATCAAAGGTGGTGTTGTGAATGTTGTGCATATAAATTACAATAAATTTAAATTTCTTAACTCAGTATTGTTGTCGTACGAGGAAGTTTCTAAAAATCGTTATTGGATTATAGTATTCATTTCGCATATTTCTCGCAAATTTATATATACACTCGTTTTCAAAATTACGCGACCTCCCTGAAAAATATACTATTTTTAATGTCAGTTTTATGTCACAAAAACTGCTAAAATTAGCAAACGTAAACAAACTGTCAAAAGGCGTATTTAATACCAAAACTGAACAAAAATTAGTTAGATAACTTAGATATACAAACTAAACCACAATACAAACCATCACAACAGAAATATATGTCGTGAATAACTTTTAAAGTTTGAAAACTAACAATTTATCCTGGAATTTTAAGCTGTCAGTATAAAACACGCGCGCTAGACTATAACGGTGACGTTTATAATTATATGATTTTGTTTGTGCTTAAATTTTGCAATAATTCGCACTAAAATATCTTGAAAATCATTGTAAGCCTATTTATATAAAGCATAATAAGCATACACATCGACAAGGAACGGGAAAACTCAAAGTTTAAACTGGTTCGTGACCGAATGACATAACTGACATGTCAACTCTAGCATTTTCGTCCTTGGTCGCGTAATTTTGAAAACGGGTGTAATATACACCCTCTTCGCCACAAACACAAAATAAATCTGCTATAAGAGCTATATCCAGGGGCTCTAACTAGCCCCTTTTTCGTTTTGGGGGGGGGGGGGTATCGCCCCTATACAGGCATACAAATTATATTTACATGAAACGGGCCATATTTGATATATACGCATGAGTTTCCTCGACAATAGTGGCACAACGTCCCACACGATTGAGCGTGTTCATCAGTTTATTCAAAACAATAAATAAATACTAGTAATTTCAGGGCCGTAGCAACCGGGGGGGCTGAATTTCAGGGCCGTAGCAACTGGGGGGGGGGGCTGCCCCCCCCCCAATAATTTGCTAATAATCATTCTTTTTTCAAAATCATGCAAACTTTATCATTTAATCTGTGACAAACTGCAAAGAATGAAGATATTACTCATACTCCAGATCGTTCGTCGCGTAGAAATTTTAGCTGAATTTCTGTCGCGCATTTTCAAGAAAATCCCACAAAATCTGCACATTTTTGATGAACTAATGATTTATTTTGTCTTTTGCGTGTTGGGTCTTGCGAAAGAAAACTCTGAAAAGGGAAACGACAAAACGCGGACCCCAGGTCCATGGACTACCTTCGTGGACCTGGTCCATGGACTACACTCGTGGACCACGGACCACTCCCGTGGACCACTCTCGTGGACCACTTGCAAAATTTCGCCTACCGAACAATAGACCAAACACTATTATTCCGAGTTTAGGGAGCCGAGATTGGCGGGAACTATTTCATTATTCATTTCCATTATTTATTTCACAATCAATTCAGTTTTTGTTGATGAACAGTGAATACTAAGTCTGTAAAAATGCTGAAAAAATGTAGTCAGGGTTCCATTAAAATATATAGGAATACTGTGGAGAATCTGGAGGGGAGTCTGAATTATTCGAATTTTACTGTTAAAAAATCACTTGAACTGTAGAAGTCGTAAGTTGCAATGACCTTTCAATGCCTGAAGGTCCTCTCCCAAAAATATTAATTTTTGAAGCTCGATTACTGCTTTTCTTGCATTTCCTGTAGCGATCGAGAAAAAAAACTACCAATTTTAAGGGCATATATTCGGAAACTTTACATTCAAAAGTCGTAATTGCACACTTATATTTTAGAACAGTCATGTAGTGAATGGATTTAGAACTTCACATTTTGTGTAAAGTTTCCACAATGATAATAATGACTGAACTCGACTCAAGCACATTTTTGCATGCACAGTCAAGAATTCAAACCCCAAAAATCTGGTGTCTCGCAAGTGGTCCATGAGAGTGGTCCACGAGAGTGGTCCACGAAGGTAGTCCACGGACCAGGTCCACGAAGGTAGTCCACGGACCTGGGGTCCGCGTTTTGTCGTTTCCCCTCTGAAAATGCCATTTCAGACCATCTAGAGACTCCAGATTTTCGAAATTTTCTCAAATGTTCTGCCTTCATTTCCGCGCAACTGCCATTTACGACGAAAATTCCCGCTGCGCATTTATAATACTACAGTCTGGCCCATACTTTCCTGTAAATTTCGACATACTAAAACGCTGTTTTCTGACTATCAGAATTCTGTTAAATCTTCCCCCAAAGTCCAGGAAATGGCATTTTAGAGACTCTAAATTTAAAAATTTCCTCGGGCCTTCGGCCCTCGCTTTCAACCCCCCAATCGAAAAGAGCTTCCTACGGCCCTAATTTTTGTTATACAAAAAGACCATTTTGAAACAAAAATTCTCATGATGAGCGCTTTTTGACGGTTGACAGACTGGTGCCTAGTTTTCGAGAAGATGAGAGACAGAAAATTTTCGAAGAATGTCATTCTGCCCCTTTTGCAGGTCACTGTGGAAGGGATAATACGATAAACAAGATTCGAATGCGCTATTGTTGGCCAGATTACTATAAAGAAACAGTTGAAATGGTGAGTACATTATACATAGAAACAGCAGCATTATTCTTTATTTAATAACAATAAAAACGCCAGTTGGGCTTAATAAAAGTTCCTGTTATTGCTCAATCTAGCTGAAAGCTGCTACAACAACCAAGGATCAAAATGTTGACATATGTGTAAATTACCAGCCTATTAGTATTACAGAGCATTTGTAATGGAGTATGATTCTACTAATATTATAAAGATAAATTATAATCAACATTAATATTTAAAAATTTGCATGTTTACAATTACATGTATTCATCTATAGATAAAACGCTGTGATCGATGTCAGCGCAATGCACCAGACAACAACACATAT
>CACRXK020003561.1:0-35586 GCA_902702795.2 Paramuricea clavata | reverse complement strand
GGGGGGGGGGATTCCCTCAAGTATGGTGTATCAGGGGACATTTGCCACTCAGGGGCCGGTTGTTCAAAAGCCGGTTAACAGAATCCTAGGTTAATTAATGCAAATTTCAAAGCCATCTTACCAACACCTCTGTTTAGAAAAATGAAGATAGTTTTCCAAAATTCATGTCTATCAATAGAAGTTTATTTTCCAAAGTTTTGAAATAAACAGATGTGAAAATGTACTCAAACTAAAACAGCATGTTAAATTTTGACCCAGATTTGCGTCAACCCAGCTTTGAACAACCGGTCCCATAGGGTTAAATTTAATTCAAAAATTAAAAGAAGATTATTTCCTTATTATCCATTAATTTCTCAGTATTTCCTTGGTTTAAGAATATAGTCGGCTTTTCGGTAGTACCAGCTATTTCTTTTTTAATTATCCCTTTAACAATGAGATGGTAAATTAACCTTTGCAGTTGCTTCCTCCCAGTTCTTTGCTGATAGTAAGGTTTTGCAGATCTAAATCCATGAGCTACATCTAGTGACAAAGCTTTGAGTTCAGATGCAGATGACCCAAGCAAAAACTGTGAAAGAAAAACAGTCACCTTCTTCTGCATTTCTAGAATAGTTAGGAGACCTTTGATGATTAGCTGAGAAACTATAGTATAGTCTTTCTGTGATTGTATATCTCCAATGCAAATGTCACAATGTTCTTCACATTCTGGTGAAACTTCTTCAAAGTATGATAAAATACATCTATGGTGACATGAAGAACCACTGTCACAGTAGTTTACCATTTTATTCATCATGTTGTATTTGTGTTCTTGATAGTCTTTGTCTTCAATTTTAAGTATGTTATGGAGATTGAATGATCGGTCTTCATGTTTGAAAAACAGTGTGCACAATGCAGGTAGTCCATCTTTACCAGCACGGCCAATTTCTTGGTAGTAATCCTCTATGCTTTCGGGAAAGCACATGTGAAGGACAAATCGAACATCTTTTCGGTCAATACCCATGCCAAATGATTTAGTGGCACATATCACTTGGGCAAGACCAATAGTCCAGGCACGCTCATGCTTTCTTCTTTCAAGATCATTCAGATCACCATGAACAAAAACAGCATTGATATTTGCAGACTTTAGTTCATGTGCAAGATCAACAGTGTCTTTTCGCCGTGCACAATAAACAATGCCACACTGACCTTGACAATGCAGGTTGATGAAGTCAGCAATTTGCTTCTTCGGCTTGTCTGTTTTTGGTTGTATTTGTAAATGCAAATTTATGCTGGAACTTGTTACTTGTATTGTCTCATCTGTAATGTAGTAATTATCTTGTTTTGGACTCTGTTTGTACATGTACCTGTCAGAGCCATGATGGGAACATCGAAATCCTTCAGTAGACCCAGTTTAAGGTAATCTGGCCTGAATGCTGGCCCCCATATATCAATACAATGTGCCTCATCGACAGCAATACAATTTAAATTGCCTGCATCATTCCACTTCCTTCAGGGCTGGTGAAGAGGATAGCAAATGGTAGGTCTTGTCGACAAAGAGCATTGACCACAAACTCCATCTCTGTGTCTGTAAGGGATGAGTTATAAAAAAAAAGGCTGGGACTTGTTTTTGTCTAAGCTTTTCAGCCTGTTCCTCCATAATGAATTTTAAAGGTTCAATGATGATAGTAAGTCCTTGCTTAAGAACAGCAGCCATGGTATAAATCAGACTTTTACCACCTCCAGTTGGTATTAGAACTAATGTATCTTTACCTTGCAGTATCGAATGAATTGCCTCTAACTGCCCAACCTGAAATAGTGTTCTTTCAAAAGATATAATTCTCTGTTGTCTTGGTTCAGAGGTAAGTTGATTGACCTCGTACTTCCCTGGACATGTTGCAATAGAGGAGTTGGTAATGCAGTGGCAGGCATTTTCTAGAACACAAAAATGAATTATGTTAAAATAGTGCTGCTTTTTCAACAGTGGAGTTTAGAAAAAAAATATACATTACATTTACATTTACAGTGCTTTCCTTAACATGCATTATGTTTCAATTTCCCAAATAATGAAATAAATGTGATTGTCACTGCTGAACTGAACAGTGAACATTTAGGCGAGTAATATGTTCCAACAATTAGCAATAATTTGTGTAACATGTTTGCCCATATGGTTTTCATATTGTTAGAATAGTGACAAACAGAAAAGGAAACAGCGATGCTATTTCCTATAATACTATAACGTTAATTCATTTAATATAGTATAATATAAAACATTGCGATAACATTTTCCCACAAATAATATTGCTTACTACTGTAACACTAAACTCTTATTATATTATTCGTATTTTAGCTAACCCACTGTTTAAATAAAAATATCTATCAAATTATAAATAGAAAACCGACCCACCGTTTGGAAGTAAATTGCTTCTGAATAAACTTTTTCCTGTGCTCGCCACAATCCATATGTACAGCTCATTGCAGCATTAGAAATATTAACTTCTAGGCCTTCACCGGATTCCTCTAGCTTTGGCAAGGAAACTTTATGGTCCAGGTAAAGCGCAAACAATTTCGCTGCTTCTTTATCGCTCGAACAAACTAAATCCATATGCTCCCCATTTCCTTGAACTTTGTAAATTTCGTAACTTGCAAGTCTCTGTAAATGACAAGTTGTTATTTTTAATATCTGCCGTAATTATAGTCTTAGTATTAATAAACAAATCTTAGAAAGTACTGTAACCACCGATTTGCTTCTTTGTTCAGAAAGAGTCATCAGATTCTGCCAAGTTTCAGATGCAAACAAATTCATGCAATGCACCAACTCCATCCTTCAACATAATGTCGTTGAATTCTAGGCTTTTGTGCATCATTCTATAATGTTGTTGAAGCCCATTACGAGAGTAAGTAGCATGGTTTTGATTACAACAAATAGAACAGCAAGTTTTTCCACTCCGCCAATCTACAAGAAAATCTCTGCGTGGACATGAATTATTCAAATTGATGTACGCCATGTTTATTTGTTAAGGAATTATATATCGCTGGTTGCACCCCCCAGTTTGATGCCATGTTGGACTACAAATCTGGCAGAGCTTTCCTTCCCTTCCTCCCTCCCCTTTCTTGTCTCGTGTCGCCCGCGTTTTAATTTTCAGCAGGTTTCCTCAGTTTCGCTCATTACAGTCTAGCGCCTCTATCCCTTGTTTATGTCTTATGATATCGAAGCTTCACCTTGTTTATAGTTAAAAAGCTAGGAAAGCTCTGTGGAGGAAGTAAGTAAGCACTATTTTTAACGCATGTCAGCCTTATGGAAGGGTGACAGAGAAGCGTGATATGCTACAAAATGTCCCATCAGAAAGCATTGAATCTGTATGTATTTTGTTTACTATGGCACTGTTTACATGACAATTAGTAAAACAATTTATTGGTCTTAAAACTGGCTTACAATTTATTGTACAGAAAATTAATGATTCAATGTGATATATTTAATTAATTTAAATACAGTTAATGAATTTGCAATTTTGCAATAAATGTGTTGGGTAATTAGTATAGGTAATAGCATGGTTTCGAGTGCAATTTGGATATAACATGCACTCGTGAGTTTTTCAAAGACCTCAAAATAGCACAAGTCCAAAGGACAAGTGCTATTTGAAGACTTTGAAAAACTCACAAGTGCATGTTTATCCAAATGTCATGAGAAACCATGCTATTACTTGTTAATAATTTACATAAAAACGTTCAAGACAATTGAAGTTTTAACTTACGTGTTTATAGCAAACATTCCACTGGCAAAGTTTTCCTGGCTTTCTTATATCACATTATACAACGCTAACAGCTTGAAAATTCCACTCAACAGTAGAAGTTTTGTTAGTCTTGTTTAAGGTAAAGGCTTTTCCATTTAAAAATAAAGATAAAAGCCATATTTTCCCTGCGAAGTCAACTTTTACTTTAAGTAGCATGGCGCCATGTTTGTTTTGTTTTGAAGCAACCATGACTGTTTACTTGTTTAACTCATTAAGCCGAAAGCTGTTACAATATTTCTACCTCCCAACGCGCAAGCAATATGGCGAATATGTGATTGAATTCAAGAGCTTTCACCAAAATGGCAATATCTCAGAAACAGTTGCATGAAAAAATCTGGTCTTTTCAACCAAATATTAGTGATATATGATTGACCAAATTTAGTTTAAATGAACTTGCATACCTATATATATCATTAGTTTTTTCAATGAGAAATTTTATTTGTAAAGCATTGACACTTTATTTTTCATGTCATTCATCACCTAAAGGGGCAATATCTCCATAAATTTATATAAAAATTTTACTAAATTAGTATATCTCTATATTATAACCAATTTTCATCTATTGGGATATGAATTAGAAAATGATCAAAAATTATAAAATATACTCCTTTGCTTTTTTTGGGCAAGATGTTTACAACATGAAATTTACTGACAGTAACTAAGTGTTCAAATTCAACAAAACGTGCAACCCAAAACACAGTGCTTGTACATCTTTCAAGTTTTTAATTACTTGTATTTATTTTCAATATAAACCAAGGATGAGAAAATAGGCATTTTCTGAGGTGTTTTAACACAAACAATGACAGTCAACATTTTCAAAGGCAAATTGTGGTGACAAAACCAAAAGCTATTAACCTCTCTACTCAAAGCACTGAAAAACACCATAAAAAGAAAAACATTTTAAACATACATCAGGTAAGACTTTTAGCTCAATTTTCTCATGTTTCTGTTGGAAAAGCAACGGCTTTTAGCCAAAATTATTTTGCAAGCCAATGTAGGCTGCTATAAAATGTCAGGCACGCATTCTCTTTTGAAGTCTGACTCTAAAAAACAATCGCTTTTTTTACTTTGAAATAAGCCTTCATAAGGACTAATTGTGAAGAAATGTTATCTATATTGCTCAAATGAAAAAGATCACCTAATATTCAGGTATAATAAAGACTTTCATCTTTAGTTATTTGCCAGACGTGAGAAATCAATTAGTGCCATTTTCTCATGCCTGCTATCTTATAAAATAAACACATCAAAACCATAAACTTTTATAAAGTTTCCCATAGACATTATTAAAAATATTCTAGTGAAGCGATTTCATAAATAAGTGAGCAATGGGCCCAAAAGAACTGCTATAAAGTTTTTGTTAGGACTTCAATTTCATGGCTTCCCGCAAAGGAAGTCATTTCAGAGAGAAGCGACATTTCGCAAACAACCGTCATGAACTATTTTGATAACTTTTCCTTCTGATTCAATGTGTAGTTACTAGAAAATGATGTTGCATCAACATTATTTACTTTATCGATTTAAAGTTTTATAGGGGATATAAAAACCAGTAAAAAAGCATTTTGAAAGCATTACAACTCAAGTGCGGACTTTTTGAGAATTTGCATGCGGCAAGCAAGCATGTTTATTCAATACACTTATTTTAAACCACAATATGCCTGAAACGAGTTGTCATTTTAGGACTAAATTGATGAAAATAGATATAACAGTGATTTTGGAATATCCTAACTTATTTAGTGTAATTTAATCCCCAAGCCGACGGCACGAAGTCTGGCTCTGAAAAACAATCGCTTTTTTTTAGTTTGAAATAAGCTTTCATTAGGACTAATTGTGTAGAAATGTTATCTGTATGCTCAAATGAAAAAGATAACCTAATATTCAGGTATTCAACATAGCTATAAAAGGGTGAAATAAGGACTTTCATCTTTGGTTGTTTGTCAGACATGAGAAACCACATTAGTGCCATTTTGTCGCGCGTGCTATTTTATAAAATAAACACCTCAAAACCATAAACTTTTAGTTCAGAAAATTACAAAGTTTCCCATAGACATTATTAAAAATGTTCTAGTGAAACGATTTCATGATAAATAAGCGAGCAATGGGCTCGAAAGGACGGCTAAATTATGTTTTTGTTGGGACTTCAGTTTCATGGCTTCCCGCAAAGGAAGCCATTTCAGAGAGAAGCGACAACAACAGCAAACAACCGTCGCGACCTATTTTTGATAACTTTTCCTTCTGATTCAACGTGTAGTTACTAGAAAATGAGGTTGCATCAACGTTATTATCTGCTTTATCGATTTAAAGTTTTATAGGGGATATAAAACTCAATAGAAAAAAACGTTTTAAAAGCTTTAGGACTGAAGTGCAGACTTTTTGAAAATTCGCACGTGGCAAGCAAGTGCACTAATTCAGTACATTTATTTTAAACCACAATATGTCTGAAACGAGTTGTCGTTTTAAGACTAAATTGATGAAAATAGATATAACAGTGATTTTGGAATATCCTACTTACTTAGTGTAATTTAGTACTCGAAGTATTCTTGCCAAATAGGACACATACACACACAGTAATTTAATCTGGTGTCGTTTGAAACATACTTTAGCTAAAATACCAACTTGAACAAGAAGACCAACAATGGGGTCACGAAAACAGTCGAAATTGTGCCCAAATTTGCATAAACAGTTTGTCTAAAAAGATAACTTTAAACTAGATTCAACCAACATTAATCTTGTGATTTCTGACTTCTATTTTTAATAAAGTTTGAGAAATCCTCATCTTTTTGGCTGAAAATCTTGCACATGGTTCACAGAAGAACTTGGCCCAAAACGCCAATACATTTGCTTTCCTTTGATGCCAAATTTCGTTGTATATCATTCAAAAACCTCTTCTTTTTTGCTTCTAAAACTTGCTGTGAAATCCTTCTTTGCAACAGTATTGCCATTATTTTTGAAAAACTAAGGTTTTAAACTTGAAAAACTTTGCGAGTTTCTGACCGAGTTTCTTGCATGATACACCATTGAAAAGCTCGAATTTCATGTTCTATTTTCGTATCCGTTGCTGAGCAACCCGATAAACATGTGCTCAAATATCATGCCCGCAAGTTGAGGTGTCATTTGAGGGCGCATGTGGGTGCATTGTCCCTTACCCACTTGCCAATCTCAGGGCGCATTGCGCCTTAATGAGTTAACCAATAAACATTGATAAGTCTAATTCAAATACAAAACTCTTATAGTAGCATTTATTGAAGTATAAATGCGAGCTATAAATATATTTATATCAGCATTCTAATTCCATTATTGTCGCTGCAAATTCAAATTTTAAACCGATAGAAACACATGCTCAAATTTCACAAAATGAAGATTGGACTAGGTATTTCCTTTATAATTTGCTTTATTATAAAAAAATATGAACATATTCTCACCTGAACATTATACAAGCATTGCTGATGTATTACTAGTGAAAATCGAGTTGAATCTCATCAAAAATAGTTCTATTTTGAACATAAACCATTCACAAACTTAAAAATAAAAACTTGAAAAAATATTGGAGGTGTGATGTCCTATCCCAAGATGCTTTGTGCGCATGGCAAGAAAACTAGGCACCAGTCTGTCGGTTGCGCACATTGCGGTAATGATTCATTTAATGTTAGAAAATAAATTTATGAATAAAATGTGATATAGGAATAGTGTAAAATGCATGGGTATAAGAACTTTATTTATTTTCCAATCCTATAGGAATTCCTATAGGAATTTTTATTTCCTATATGTATATATATAAAGGATTTTCACCATTTTCAAATCTTATATGAATTCCTATAGGAATTTTCAAATCCTATAGGAATGGACATTTAATGTACCTTATAACTAAAATTTTGATTTAGACAAAAATTTCATCACAGCTTGAAAGAGCATCACAAAATAAGTAATATTCCAAAGTTTCGTTGTGAAATGTTGTAAAATGCGGATAGTATAGCCCTGCAAAGTTTGCAATTTTCAGTCATTTTAGATTACAAACGAGAAATTGATACCCAAACACCTGATTTAAATGTTAAAATGTCTTGTTAAATCGCTGAGAATGCCATTAGAAAAACTGTCAATAGATTTATAAAAAAGCCTATTTCAATGCTTGGCAAAAAGGTATAGCAGTATCTCTAACTGAAATCAATCATATAAATATAAAATATATATAAGATGTAAATATTTACATTACAACAGTTAACATGTACTTTTGATACTATTAATTTAAGAACTATTAATTTTTTTCACCAACATGACCCCTTGCCTTGTTTACATTTTGTCTTACAATTCTGATTAGGCAAAATAATATGTTCTCTATTTTGTTTGCATGAACAATGCATCTGAGAATGACAAAGCTTTCGTTGGAACATTTTTTAAATTTTCGCCTGCCAGAAAATGTAAACAAAGCAAGGGTTCTATATGCACTTTATATACCTTTAATAAAGTAACTCCTGTTTTATTTAATGGTGATTAAATGTGTTTTTTAACAGCATAATTAGTTTTTCTTTTGTTTTCTTGCTATAGCCTTTAATGTTTTGTTTCTTCAAGTGTTCTTTCACTTGTGGTACAGTCATTTTTCTGAAGTCAGAATTTGCATTGAGTTCCAAGTTTGTAGCTGCATTGTCAGGAATTTCAGAACTCTCTTCAGGCTCAAAGCTGGCATTTGCCTCTTGCAAAATCGTTTTTCAAAGATAATCATCTCCCAGTAATTTGCATTGCACTTGACATATCTTCTTGTGTCTCGTTCTGCACCACGATGGGTCCATTGCCTAGCTTCATGTTTCAGGACATCACCGACAGAGTCATAGTGCTGTGATTTTCTCAAAACAATTGACCTAGCAACATCATTATTTTTTTCTACCCCTTGGCCTGTAAACATCTTAACAGTTTTACACATTTGTAAGAACCAAGGGATATGGGCCACCATAATGTGCATGTATGGAGTAATGCGGGAATGTTCATATCCTTCTCTTTGTCCAGCAAGTGATGTGAACTGGTTTACCCATTCTTTAGCTTTCTCTAAAAAATCAGCTGGGCTTATGTCGGGCTTCCAATCCCTAAGTCGTGTGTATAAAGAAGAAAAATCGCACCAAAGTTTTACTATTGATAATACTGTGTCAGGACGCAGGCATTGGTCTAGTTTGCCTGGGAGCTTCTGTAGCAGTACCTTTTTTTCTGATCCCATTAGGCTTGTTTTATTTCCTTTGGATGACATGACTGATTCTCCAAGTTGAAGAATAGAGAAAGAAATCAAAACAAACTTTGAGTTATGTGTCATCTTAGCACCATCTCCGCTTACTTGTATTTGGATTTTATCGTTTGATTAATCAAAATTTTCTAACTTTGCAAGATATTCTTTCACATGTTCAACAATAACTTCTCTAATTGAGTGGACTTTAGCCCCTTGAGAACTACCAGGATGTCTATCAATGTGACACATTGCATTCAAGTCATCTCCACATTGTTTGATTAAATATGACCTTGGAAGTCCTTGGTGTAACATGGATAGCTCATGATAAAAACTGTCGCCAACACAGAACTTATCTAGTAAAAATAAAATTTCCTCAATTTGTTTTTTTTTTCATTCTCGTCAAGGGAGCTGTACCTTGAATTTTTTTGTTCTGGCACACTTTCAGACTCCCTATTATTCACAGAAAAGTACAGCAAGTGTTTGGCTCCAGTGTCAGGTTCATTTACATGGAGTGCTTCTATTTCAATTCGAAATGCTTCACTCAATGAAAGTGCAACTTCAGCTCTAGACAAGAAATTTTTATTGTCCTGCTCTTGTTTTTACTTTCAGAAACTGTTTTCCCTTGGTATTGCTTTGGGTAATCGAATTGCTTCTCAAGATTTTCTATATACTGTTTCAGTTCATTGTTAGATGTATGTTTAAATGACCAATGACCCTATCTTTTTCTCTCAATGTACTTTCCATTGTGTTAAACAGATTTTCTTTCTCCTGTTCAAGGTTTTCATGGTAACCGGTCGTTTCGCCCCCAAGTCGTTTCGCCCCCAGTCGCTTCGCCCCCAAGTCGTTTTGCCCCAAGTCGTTTTGCCCCAAGTCGTTTCGCCCCCAAGTTAGCTAGTGAATTTAATATCTCTTACAAACAAACAAACGCGAGTATTGTGGACATATGGATCAAACGCAAACACGCAAAAACCTATTCACTACGTAACATTTCAAACGAAAACAAAAGCGCAAAAAGGTTTGACA
Source organism: Paramuricea clavata (assembly GCA_902702795.2). Lineage (NCBI taxonomy): Eukaryota > Metazoa > Cnidaria > Anthozoa > Malacalcyonacea > Plexauridae > Paramuricea > Paramuricea clavata. Next base: position 25,590 of record CACRXK020003561.1, on the reverse strand, counting down.
AAGTCGGTAATCAACGCAGTGATTAGTTTTTACAATGGGCAAACGAAACAATATTCTTTCAAAATGAAAGAATATCAAATTATAAATAGAAAAATGGCTCAATCCCGGTATTATAGCATTCTTTCAAAATATGTATGGAATGAAACCAACAATATAAAATGTTTGAAATGTAAACATTCATGAAAAAAATCGCACATGTAACGGTAGCTTGCAAATAATTACTCAGTGACAATGACAACATTTATATGTCTGTGTATTCTTGACTATATTTTTAATTAATCCATCATTTGAAGTTGTTTGGCAACGAAACGTTGAGACGAATCGACTTAGCCACTGGGGCGAAATGACTTGGGGCGAATCGACTTGGGGGCGAATCGACTTGGGGGCGAAACGACTTGTATTCGTGTTTACGCCAATCGTCAATCTCTTCTTGCAATTTGGTTGACTGAAATTCCAATTCATCTTTTACTTTTGAAATTTCAGCCTTGAATTTAGCTACTTCTTTGTTTTGTCCCTGAAATTTGTTCACTTTATCATCAAGATCTTGCCGATATCGTCTTTTGATTTTCTATATAGCTGAGCCATGAAGCCTGCAATTCTAGCTAGGTTGTCGTCAACCTCTTTCCAAAACACTTTCCTCGTGGCTGAACACAAAACATCCACCAGGAATAGTTGCCTCGAGAAGGTCGATGTAATCGATAGTTGTGTTTGTACGTTTATAGTTATGCCATACCTTTAGAACCGGATAGAGGACTTCAACACAAAATAAAGGTCTTCTTTCAGACATCTTGCCGTGCGTAAAATTTCAATATTTTTGCGCTAGATTTTGGGTTTAAGATGCCTTTTGGGGCCCAAGATAGGCAGTATTTTGCTCTGTTAAATAAGGGGAGGTTACATTGCATAACAACAAACAAAATGGCGGACAAGAAGGCTTTAAAAAGATAGCCTTCAAAGGCTTCAAAAGCAGCCTTTTTTACTTTTTGCAGTAGAGGAAGGCCATTATCATTTAAATGTTACAGTTCGTGCAAGGGTGAAAAATGTGTTTCTTTAAAGGCAATTAGAACCAGTTTAAATTGCTGAACAGTTGAGAGTTTTTGGATAGAAATCGAGTTGATCTTCTGTTGTGACGAACGAGACTTGTGGACAAAAAAACAGTTGTAATGTGACGATATCATGAGGACCTAAACTTGTCATGCAGCACGCAAAAAGCGAATAAATATGGCAGATAATACTGTTTGTTGGCATTCATTTTCAAGAACTTTTGGAACCGGTTTGCATGTTCAAAACAGCTCTACTTTTGCCTCCTTAACATTGTTTGAACACTATTCTATAAACTGGGACTTGTGGAAAACACTATACTCAATCTGCGAGAAAATAACAGAGATGGATAGAGAGGTGAGTGGTGTTTATCTTATATATTTCTTGCGTTCAGGCTGTGTGCATACGTCTTATAATTATGCCGTTTTGGGCCTGAGGCGCCATGTTGTATCAAATTTCTGGCAATGTATTGTAAATACATTTAACAGTTTTTTCAATGAAATTGGAACAACTCTTGCTCAAAAACTACCAGAAAGTACAAGGAGTCATATATTAAACCTGTACACCCGAGTCATATATTAAACCTGAAAATGACTACATTCAAATTACAAAATGTAACAGAGGTCGAAGCATTATCCTAATCCAAAGCTACGGGCCATGATCGAATATCACCTAAACTTTTAAAAGACTCAGCTGGTGTGATAACGTCTAGCTTAACTCAAATATTTAACCAATTGCTGTTGACTGATGTTTTTATCACCAATCTTTAAATCAGAAAGCTATTTAGAATGCAATAACTATAGGCCAATTTCAGTACTTTCAGTTGTAGCTAAAGTTTTTGAAAAACTTATATCAAATCAATTGTCAACATTTCTGGAAACGAGAAACATACTCACACAACAACAGGCAGGTTTTAGGAAGAAAAACTCGACAGAAACATCGCTTTTAAATTCTACTAGCAAGTGGTTTATTAACATGGACAAAGGATATTTAAATGGAGTTATTTTCCTAGACCTTCAAAAAGCTTTTGATTGTGTAAATCACAATATTCTAATGAGAAAACTAAAGTTGTATGGGTGCAGTGAAAATACACAAAGTCAGATGTGCAAAATTGGTCGTACTATATCTCAGGAACATGTTATTTGCTGTGGTGTACCACAAGGCCTCTACTTTGGGGCCGTTATTATTTTTACTTTATTGCCTAGCTATCTCATTCAATAGCTAGTATGTTTGCTGACGATACAAATTTAACAACATCTGCGAAGTCCAATAGAAGATATACAAAACCGGTTAATTTCCAATTTAGAAAATATTCATATGTGGCTGTTAACCAACAAATTAACTCCTAACAAAGAAAAAACAGTTTATATGATAATTAGCTCTCGGCAGCGGTTAGCAAAAATTGATGATGATCCGAAGATCAGTCTTGACGGTATTGATATAAAAAGAGTTAAACAAGCAAAAACATTAGGTATTGTCGTCGACAAAAAATTACTATGGAGAAATCAAATTGACAAAATAACTACCAAAGTTTCTAGAGGAATTGGCATGTGAAGGAGAGTGAAAGCCTATGTTCCCCATGAAACTTTAAGGACTGTATACAGTGCACTGATAATGCCACATTTTGACTATTGTAGCCTTGTCCGGGATAATTGCAGTAAATATCTACTAGAAAAATTACAAAAACTGCAGAACAGGGCTGCAAGAGTCACAACTGGAAAATCTATGAAACTTGTTCAAGTGAGATTGTAAAAACTTAGGATGGCAACCATTGCTAGACCGAAGAAAAGACAAAAGGGCAATATTTATCTATAAAATAAGAAATGCTGAGTTTCCTGAAAGCCTGACGAGCATGTTTAACACTAGCAACAATAAAAACTATAACCTTCGCAGTAATGAATTAGATTTTGCACTTCCAAAACCGAATACAAAGTATTTGAAAAAAACCTCAGTTATTCAGGTGCTGCTCTTTGGAATGATCTGCCGAAGTGCACAAAAGATAGAGCAATATCAGTTGGTCAGTCTCAATAACATGGAGGAACAAGCTTGTAAATAAAGTAATACCTTTTATAACATTTTATACCTTTTTTAGAATTTCACCTATAGTATGTAATATATGTATGTTTCTTGTGCATTAATTTAGCAACAGCCCCTTGAAAATCAGTGGTAATTCACTGAAGGGCCTACCATTGTAAAATAAGATTAAATAAAAATAATAATCCCCGAGCCGACGGCGCGAAGCGCCGTGCGAGGGTACTAATTCCCCCCGGCTATTTACACCCGGGGAAGGGAAGCATTAGCGAAGTCTAAAGTTCATCAAATATCGCGGGCGTGGGTCACTGTGCGTGTTTCGGTGGGTGGTCATCCTCACTGATCTCATAATATAGCGGACTGTAATGAATAGCCAACACTATTGGTCCAATTTAAAATTGGCATTATAACGGCTGCATGACGATTGACGACAGCGAAATTGATTTGATGATCTCTTGCAAATATATTTCATTTATCAAATATATTTCATAATATCAAATATATTTCATGAAATAAAGGCAAGAGGATTGCTAAAAGAAGAAAGTAATGGTGCCGACGTTAACGAAGGTAAGTTTGTTTTAAATATTGATGCATTGTTTGCTTTTAATATACTGTAATCTCGGCTGTAATTACTTTAAAAGCCGATCGTTGCGTATATAAAATATGAAACAAGACAGCGTATTAATTCAGTGTTTCTTTATTGATTACACTTTTTATTATACTAAGCAAAGTTATTTACATGGGAGAATTTGGAATCATTTTATTTCGAACTCAAAGTTTATCGATAAAGGCAGTTTAGTTCTATATTAAAAGAACACTTTCAAACGTTTTGCGAAGGGTTTGTGGTTGAATTTTACCTTAAATTGAAGCTTATATTACGTATAATAACATACCTACTGTAATTACTTTAAAAGCCGATCGTTGTGTATAAATATGAAACAAGACAGCGTATTATTTCAGTGTTTCTTTATTGATTACACTTTTTATTATAATAAGCAAAGTTATTTGCATGGGAGAATTTCGAATCTTTATTTCGAACTCAATGTTTATTGATAAAGGCAGTTTAGTTTTATAGTAAAAGAACAGTTTAAAACGTTTTGCGAAGCGTTTGTGGTTGAATTTTACCTTAAATTCAAGCTTATATTACGTATAATAACATACCTAACATATATATGTTTAGGAAATTGATAATTTTGTAATTAAAAGTTATATTTATAGGGGATTTTTCATTTGTAAAAATATTCTTAAAAAATTATCGTGTTACCATGACAACTACTTAAAATACTTCACGTTCGGAAAATAAAATGGTTTTGTCAGCAAGGCGAGGGTTTCTGCATGCATGTATTTTCTAGTAAATAAGAATGAGTGAAGCTGTTTGGGGGTACTTTCATTTACTAAGGTTACCCACATGCCATCCACACTTGAAAAAATGCATGCCAAAGCATCAATTAAAAGTGTGACAAATTTTTTTTAAGTCTGTGGCAAAAATTCCAAAAGACTGGTGACTAATTTGACTTCCAAAATTGTGCAATTTGTCTTGGCCCTTGAACAATTGGTTTCTTGGGGGTAATGCCAGACCTAGCAGGGTTAATAGGGGGATTAGGAGGATAAATGTTTCAAGGTTTCAAGGTGCTCGCACAAATGAAAGTTGGCAAATTTTGCCTTGGTAAAAATTCTTTATTGTTGGTCTGATTGTTAAATTTTTTCCAATTATTTTGTTCTTATGTTATTATTTTAAAATCCTATGGTTTTTGTTTCTGGAAATATGCCACTGGATAACAAGGCAATTGTGGCAAAAACAAAAAAGGCTTGGGCAAGGGCTGTGAAGCTCAAAAGACTGGATGAAAAGGTAAAGATAAATGTAAATAGAAGATTCAGTAAATATTTATCAAATTCACACAGATTGAAAGCTGTAATACCTATGATTAAATATCAAATTCACCCAGTAGGATAAATGTTGATATAGGCATATATGCTTTTATTTCTGCCGACTGATTTATAAATACTTGTAGTTGTTGCTTGTTTATACCAGCAGGGGTGAGTGTATGGATAACTTCCTTTATGGTTGTAACTCTGATTGGCTATTTCTAGCATGAGTATTCATGCCATATTTAATGTATTTTTTTATATTTTGGTTAATGCTATATATAATTAAATAATTATAGATTTAGTGATTGCAACTATATTCAGCTTGTTGTTAAATTATGTGAAATTGACATTTCTCCTGGCACATTTTGATTGGATACCGGTGATAAAAATAAAACTATGGTGTGGGTCAAGACTTGCATCAGGCTCTGTATGTAATTATGGTGCATAATAATATTGCAGGTTAATTAATGAGATTTCTAATAGTGATGCAATATTGGTTAGAAGACTAAGGGGGAGTTTACATGAAAGGTAATTGGTTCAAGTTGCAAGTTCCAGTGGTATATCCTATTACATTTCATTTTCATTTTATATGGAAATGAGCTGGCATGCCTCATGACAAGAGTCTAATTGCTTTGCATTGCCTGAGTTATTGGGCAATTACTGTACACTGGATATTTTGCAAACAAAGATGATTACCTGGGCTTGCTCGCCTACCATAGTCGAGTATATATGCTTTGTCTGTGCAAATATAATTTGATATAAGCTGTATATGTCATTCTCCTGCCAGATGTTGATCTTAGAATGATAAAATGATGGACGGTATAAATTATACTGTATATAACTGTAACTGCATGGTGTATATAAGTTATAATTATGAAATTTGCTCACAAAAGTGGGATAGTTTGGAAAATATATTTAATTAAATTATATGTTTGTAGTGCTAATTGTCCCAATACTATGTTTTGGATAGCCAGCATGGCACCCTGAGGATTACCATTGATAAGTGTATGGATATATTTGACAAAGATGTGCATTTATATAATAACACAAGGGAAATATTCATCAATACTACTGTGCAGCCTTTCTACACTGACAACATCTTAAAAGAAATACTATATTAATACTATACTGAAAGGCAGGTAAAAGGGGACAGATAGAAGACATGATTCAATTATGTCATGATATATTGTTTATCATTGTACAGTTTGGTAGGTTCCTTTGACAAACAATTTCCAACTAAGATAGTTCATTAAATCAATTTACACACAGTCTCTAATGATTTAAAATTTGTGGTCGTGTGTACCTACAATCTTTGACAATATACTATGGGACAATGTAGTTTCAAAAACGTTATATAGACATTGTACAACTTTTCCACGTGAATATTCATCCCTCCCTCCCCCCACCCTTTTCAATGTTGCGTTGATGCCAGATGACGTCTCGTTTGCGATGTATCCATTTTTTGTGACATCAACATTGAACGGGGGGCGCGGGGGGAAATGGACAGAAGAAGTTATATGAACTTTCACTATTTGTCTCATAGTTTTTGGCAAAGATTGTCTATATCATGCTCGGTGAGTTACACTTCTATAAAACTGAAGTTAACTTTACGATTACAGAGTCAAGTGCCCGTAGTTTGGGCGTTTGGCGTGATGTAATCAATGCGTATAACCGTTTTGTAATATGTACATCATTACTATATTGTACGGCGTCATTACTATATTTAGAATGGTTGTTTTTCGAGGTTACGTAATTTGCATAAGTTTGCGCTTTTCTAATAATAAAAACAGGAACATCATTGCAGAGAAGTATTGCTCGAGTTACGTTTACTTCACAGTGACTAAGAATTACACAAGCCACACAGGTACTTAAGAACAATTACATTAAGCCCAACCTTGATGACGTGACTGATTATATGTGATAAAGACTTATTGCATGACGTAAGCGCAATGCGGCTATAAATTGCATCCTCGCGCGCTTGCGGCTACAGTGAGTGAATACCAATTGATTATTTCAATAAAAATGGTCTACCATACCAACATTACGGATCAGATGCGTGGACATGTGGTTTATCTTGGCGCGAAGGGAAAGTATTCGTTACGAAAAATTGCGGAAAAGGCGGGTGTTTCGAAATCAACTGTTCGTCGTATTTTAAGTAAAAGCAAAAACCAACCATTATCAGCGGAAAGACGAGGAAGGCCCAAAAAATTGTCACCTCGAGATAGACGGCACTTATTGAGATCATTATTTAAATTGCGCGAAAACAATCCTGGCTTTTCAATTAAATCTTTGGTCGCTTACAGTGGACTCCATTTATCCGGCATTTCGTACAGAACATTTTATCGAGAGCTGCGTAGTGAAGGTTTTCAGTATCTACAAGCGCGCAAGAAAGGACTAGTAAGTCGATCGGACCGCGTTAAACGAGTGAAGTTTGCACGAGAATGTAAGAAAATACTACAAAATGAGCCTACGTATTTCCACGAGGTTATTGCCTTTTATCTCGACGGTGTTTCATTCGTGTACAAGCCAAGACCAATGGCGCAAGCCGTAGCACCAAAGGGTAAAGTGTGGCGAAAAAGAGCCGAAGGTTTAAAGATTACGGCTAAAGGATCCAAAAATCTGGCAGGGGGAAAGCGCTTGCATTTACTTGTCGCAATTGCATACAACAGGGGAGTGTTTTTCGTTGAGGAATATACGAAGATGAATGGCGCATATTTCAGTGATTTTGTAAACAGAAATTTCCCGGTCCTATTTCATGGACGAGAATGCAGAAAGATGTTTATCATGGATAACGACCCTTCGCAAACAAGTACCATGGCATTGAAAGCTATCAAGGATCAAGCTGCGCAGCTTTTCTGTATACCTGCTCGTTCACCCGACCTCAATCCAATTGAAAATGTTTTCCATATAGTCAAAAGCAATCTACAGATGCAGGTTCGAGCGCAGGGAATCAATCATGAAACATGGATGGAGTTCAAGGAGAGAGTTTCTAAAACACTGCTAGATACTTCTTTAGATTTTATAAATAACTTAATAACGAGTATGCCTAGACGCATCGACGCAGTAATGGCCGGAAAGGGCTATAGAACCAAATATTAGCACGTTTGTTCGCTAGGCACGTGACACTGAGCTCACTAGGCAACGAAGCTCACTTAAATCTAGACCTTATATTGCATCTTATATACGCTGTAACTGACTTACCAGAAACTTTTATTTAGCAAAGTCATTATGGATCATTGATATCAAGCCTATAATATCAGCATGCTTCATTTTACAACTATTGAGAACGATACAAACAAGTGAGAGATGATTTTTGTCCAACGATTCTCGCTTGCGCCTTAGAAAGGGCAGAGACATATCAAGTTCATTTACAATGTTTGGGTGAGCTTCGTTAGTTATATGTAAAATTTTAATTTTTTTTAACATTTTTGACTATAGAATATTGTTAACACATACATAGTGTTAGAAAATGAACAAATGTAAACTATATTTCTTTAAAAACTGCGACAAAACCGTATTTTAGACTGAGATTCGTTGGTGAGCTTCGTTCAGTAAATGGTTTGTTGACAGACAAGTATATAATCACTGCTAATTGTCTTATCCTGTTAATATATTATTGTTTGCTAACACTCAGCATTTTGTAAAATAAGTTTGGCAAAGCAAGAACTACAAGGTTTCATCTGTTTTTGCTCTTCTTTTGGTATTTGGCGATGTAATTTGAACATACGCCATCGGACCTCCATCATTTCAGTGTTGACTCGATCGACACTTCCCCCATTAACTAAGGCAAGAGGGGCGTCACTAGTCGCAAAAAATGGCGTGTCCTTGTCCAACACAATATCCTTTCTCACAAAATTTTTAGGGGCTGGAAAATGCACGATATCACCCTCTAAAACCTGCAAAAACTCACACCATGGTATAAGGGTAGGTTTCCATCTCAGATCATTAAGTAAAACCACCTCCGCTTGGTCTACGCCAACCCACGCAAAACTCCCTGAGGCAGGATTAACAAAGCACTCATAGATGGTTTTCAAAGGCGAAATTAAAAAGGTTTTTCCACAGTTAGCAGGGCCATAAATATAGATATTTCTATATTTGCCTCTTCCTCGCAGCAGGGCATCATAGACAGCACCAGCGAATATCGAAACAGGTATGCCGTTCCCCTCCAATATCTCGGCTGCCGAACGTAGCCATATTCCCTCGCAATTGTCTCGGCACGGTTGTGTCAAATGCTCTTGAAGCAATTGTATTCTAGTTTTGTTTATTCTCTCCAATCGTTTTTCTGCCATGGTTAGTTCGTGTGCTGTCTCTAGAGCTTCGTTTACAACTCTCGGACCTCGATTGGACACAAATTCTGCCAAATCCGTCTTGCCCTGTTCTTGCCACTTGCTTGCCAGTGCCATTAGTTCCAGCCGCGACTTGATTCCTTTCGTTTGGATTATCCGGACGACGTCGTAAACTGCCATGCGTTTCTTTTTTTTCTTAGTAGCAGCTCCGGCCTTCTTAGCGGTCCCCTTACGTTTTTGGGACGCATTGGTTGTTCGCGGTGCAGTGGCATTTGTGAGATCAGGGTGATTATCAGACAGGACATAATCTGCGTCATCTTTTACTACATATTTATACGCGCTGAAGTAATTATCGTGTTTATCTGAGAAGTTCACTTTGATTCCATGACGCATGTCAAGAAAATTCCGGACGGCCAGCCACCTTGTTTTCTTGTCCAGTTTCAATGCCATATGGAAATGCTTGCCACCATCCTGATGCATTTCTTCACTGACTACCCACTGGATTATTCTTGAGAGACAGGAGTCATTCCACGCATCGAGTATTATCTGGGCAAATGCTTGTCTACTTAGACCTGAATTACCGCATTGACTATAGGTTATGAGATAAATCGATCTTTGTTTTGGAGGCTTGGATTGAACAGCTTGCGTTCGAGACGAAGACATACTTGAATATGATACACCTTCGTGTTTAGCGGAAACTCCAAAATACCTATTAGGTAGTATGCAGGCTAAACCTTATACTCCCACTCAAAATTATGATCTGGAACATAATTCAGAAAATATTTCAGCATGCATACAATTTTATTCTTCCATTTTTAAAGCTTATTAAGATGTATGAAATTGGTTTTATTTTAGATGTCGTAGCGTAGTTATACAGACTGTATACATAAGTGGAAAAGTAATATATACAACCCCCCCCCCCCTTTGCGAAATACTCTTTGAACAAATCAACCTTTCTGGAAAGCATTAAAAATTAAAATGCATTATTACTCTATAGAAAAAAATTACAAGACACAGTGGAATAACGATTAAATGTTGAATTAATCATTAAAATACATAAACAAGTCTCTATATCATAGACAATCTTTGACAATATACTATGGGACAATGTAGTTTCAAAAACGTTATATAGACATTGTACAACTTTTCCACGTGAATATTCATCCCTCCCTCCCCCCACCCTTTTCAATGTTGCGTTGATGCCAGATGACGTCTCGTTTGCGATGTATCCATTTTTTGTGACATCAACATTGAACGGGGGGCGCGGGGGGAAATGGACAGAAGAAGTTATATGAACTTTCACTATTTGTCTCATAGTTTTTGGCAAAGATTGTAGTTATACTTATAGAATTTTAAACCCAGTGCTTGTTGTGTGTTAGTTTACTGGTTTCCTGGTCACAGGGCAATATTCTCAGTATTCAGAGTGTGGGCTATTCACCATGCAGTTCATGTCAAAGGCAAATGAAATTGACCAACTGATGCCAACCACACTGTCCATACAGAGTAAGATTAGCAGCATAAGACAGAGTTGTATATAAATAAGTTTACCCACTAGAGCACAAAATACCTTAAAGTTTATGCACCATTCTAATGCTAGAAGATTTTACTCATGAAACATTGGAAATTAGTGGAAATTAATAAGGGAAGGTGGTTAAAAAACAACATAATAACACTGCCTTCAGAGTCCAGCAATGCAACTAGCACTGCCTTCAGAGTCCAACAATGCAACTTGTGGATCACACTGTATGCATCTTTGTCCCACGTATGTGTATTTGCGTTGTCATGATTTTTTGCCGAAATGTTTTTCAATAGAAACGTTAAGGCTACAAGAAGCATAGTACTGACTATTTTTGAATAGAGACTTACCACTGCTGATATAATACTTGTACAAGCAAATATTTTTTTCTTATATAGAGAAATTATGTTGTTTTTGCAATATTGGTTCAAGTTTTTTACGTGCTTTCCAAAAATGCAGCAAATAATTTTGTGAATCTGATGTATGAATTGGAACAAAAGAGTTAGCTCAGAACGCAGGAAATCACATTTCCGAAGTCCTAGATTTCAAAATTTCCAGGGGGAGGATACCTCCGGACCCCCCTACAAATGCGAGGTCTTGGGCATCAGTCAGCTTAGGAACTGGATCTGCCCCTGCTAGCTGTTCTATGGGATGTTGCTCAATTTTCAAAATTAAAAGCTAGAAAACACTCACCTGGTTGCCACCTGAGTTAAACTGAAAGGACATTTTTCATTTATCTGGATTATAGGTTAGTTGTACAAGGCTGATGTTTTCCATTAGGATTAAGTGTGGCAGCATTCAGTACAAGAGTAAGCAATACATTTATTATTTGACAAAACACCACAATTAATTAATCTTGTTTTGTACAAAATTATTGTTTTGTATAGGTTGGCATGATGCAGAAGTAAAGTCATTTGACAAAGACGATGATGAAGTTGATATTGTATTTTTGAAAAATCCAGAGTGGACATACACAATTGCCATTCTTCCTAACTTAATATCTAGCAAACTGCACCTGAAGCAGAAGTTATTTTGACTTGTTAACGCTGTGTACTTATACTGTCTTCAACAAGGTTTGCATGAAGAATGAATGGTATGATTAAACGATTACATACAAGGGCGAGCGTGCATGACTTCCTCGCACACAGTGACAATTCATAGTTGCCAGGGTTGTAGCTGTAGGGGGAGTGTGACACCCCCTAAAAACATCTTTTCGGCAAAATAACGATTTTATCGGCAAATCGTTTCCATGTGGTTCAAATGAAAAAGTAAAAGTATTAGCAAAAATTTAGCTAAATTCACTAAAATGACGCAAAAAGTTAACAAATTTTGATATGTCCGGAAAATTTTTGGTATGTCCGGAAGATTTTTTACGTCCGGAAAAAAATTTTGCAATCCCCCTCGTTCACCAACAATTTTGGCCCCCTGCTCGCCAACAATAGAGAGGTTAAGATACCCCGGTTTCAGTGTATTTCATTTTGTTTTACTGATGTCTGTAATTCCATCATACTTTTTCTGCTTTCTTGCAGTAGGCAATGATATAATGCGAAAAATGTGGACCTTAATTACGAGTGAAGGTGCAGACACTGACGAAAATATTGCTAACCAAAATCATGCTACCCGTACACATACACCAAAACCGGGGTATCTTAACCTCCCTAATTTTGGGGGAAAATATTAATTATCGAAGGAAATGTTGTTGACAAATTATTACACCCCCCCCCCCCTTCTTTATCCCCTTCACAACGGCCCTGATAGTTGCATTTATGACAATCGTTTTTCTTCTAAATGTTAACAAATAGCAACGGAATGGTCCTGTTGTTTAAGATCAGGTGCAACATAGTCTGTGTCAATTTAATTTTACTGATTTCATACACTAAAAATAAATCCCTTGTTCCCTTGTTTCCCACTTTCTAAAAGGGGTGGCAATTTCCGCAATGGATAGGCGCCCTGGATAATCAATCAAATTCCATTTTAGTTATGGGACCAGTCATTTTTAAATCCTGGGTAGGAGGCCGGAGGAAATTTTGAGGGGCCACCAAAAATTTTTGAGCAGTGAAGGGGGGGTCAGAAAAAAATTTGAACATGAAGGGGGGGGGGGCAAAAATATCTATGGAATAGTTTGCAACATGTAACATCAAAAGAGTAAATTATGGATATACGTACATACATACATACAATGAAAATTAATTCCAGATATATTGTGTTCTACTTCTAAAAGTTGTGTTCTACTTCTACTGTACATGGGAAATGCTCATCATCATCGTCACTAGAATTTGATGCATTGTCTGGAGGGTCACATACTGCATTCGCAAATACAGATTCGATGGACATTTGCTGTCCAGTTTTGCACTTTTTTAAAACACTGGACCTCTTTGGCATGTCCATGTTGTTAACAGCCTCTTCTGCCATCTCTTTGCTTCCAGACACAAATACATTTTTTTCAATTAAAAAAAGTAGGCCTGATTTGTGGGTTTTTGGTTTTAGGGCCAACAGCTTTTCAGGTACAATGTCCGAATTGTCGATGGTAAAAGTAAAATCACCCTTGTCCACCTTGGCTATCATTTCCTGAGCATCATCTGTCAATCCAATTATTTCTTGAAGAACCTTACAACAGCTTCTCAATTTTCATTGTTCTTTTCTATTTGATGATTTGCGCTTATTTTCTTTCATTCTTCTGTTAGAGCGACTGTTATCGTGTTGGATGGCTTCACTTTCCAACACAATTCTTCTTAAATAGCAAACATTCTGAAAAATGTCACCGTTTGCCTTCACCATCTTTGCGTCGATTGCTGATAAATCTTTGATTATGTTCTCCAAAAAGAGCAACTCGTTGGCTTTCAATGGCTTCACAGTGTTTTCCTTATCAAATAAGTTTGATCGCAGTGTTTTGCACTCAACAATGAATGAGTCTACCTCTTGTATAATTCCTGCCATAAATTCTACACATCTTTCTGCTGGTTTCATGTCTTTTGAAGTCAGCATTACTTGGTCACCAACATATTTCCTAATATTTTGCCAATGTCTATCTTTAGATTCAGCCAACTTTATCTCGTATAACCTCATACTATCCAAGCTTTGTTTGATTTTCCATCGTGACTGTCTCTGACCAGTAACATACAATATGAAAGCATCATGTGTCATCAACTCATAAGAATCATTGAACAGTTCATAGAGTAGTTCATTGTAAAACTTGTGTTTCTCTGTGATAGGATTTGGTATCAATAACCTTGATGCAATTGAGGCTGACACTACACAACAAACAGATATACAAAATATTGATTTGTTATTAAATCACCAGATCTGCAAAAATTAAAAGAGAAAACGGCTATTGTGGACTGGGTCATATCTTCACATGTTGTACCATAATAAAATCAAACACTAGGGTACCTACATTTCTGAGTTTTGTTTGAGCTTTTCTTTGTATCTTTATCCTCGTATTCTTTTTCGTTCGAATTGCCTCTTGTAGAATGGATAGCAGCCTTCAATCGCTCTTGAGGTGCCCTATTTTCTTGATTCCGATATCTTGTGCTAGTACCTGTTCTAATTCATCTGGTGTCATCTCTAGCAACTGTTTCATGTCATCGTAGCCCTCCCTATCGAAGCTTGACCAGTATTGTAGAAAATTATTTTCTTTCAAAAATAGATTAAAAGGAAATCTGTTTGTAATTCTAAGATCCGATGACGTTGATCTGGAAGATTTTTACTTGCATCTATATGAAAGTGGTATTGATATTGGCGCCAGCCAGCCGATTTGTTTTGGATAAGGAAACTGTCCAAGCATTGTATCAAGCCCTTGATACAGAATGGGATAAGAAAATATTAGGAGTTATTCTTGGAGCAACAAGGACAAGGGCAGAAGTAGATGCTCTAGGTATAGACAGTGATTCCCAGGTTAAATAATTATCTTTTAATTCTAACACTTTTTATACAATATTCTTTACAGCTGCAAGTAAACAAATATGAGGGCAGGAAAAATGGTTGCGAAACTGTGAGTCATTGAATTCAGAATGGAGGGGGGTTATGAAATATGTTGTCTCAATAAGGGGGGGGCATAAAACAATTTTGGTAGAAAAATAAGGGGTCATGAAAACTTTTTAGCTATTTATAAAAATTTCCTCCGGCCCCCTACTCGGCATTAATAATGACTGGTCCCTAATTAATAATATCTTTAGGCAGCTATATGCTATTATTAATATCTATCAGTATTAATAACAATATCTAGCAGCTACCAATATTAAAGTTCTACTCAATATCAGTTAAAACCATGTAAGATATCTGCACTGCAATAAATCATTTATCTTGAGCAAGTTATAGCTATATTGACTAGAGTCATTTAAGGTAGAAATCAAAAAGTCCAGTACGAGTCAAGTGTTTTGGGTTAGTTGACTCCAGTCGAGTCAATTCATTTTTTGTATTCGAATCCAGTCGAGTCACTTAAAATCATATATTTAAAAAAAATTCTGAAGGGTCAGTCATCCACAGAATATTTCCGAGGTTGTATGAAAACAAAATTGAAATTTCCAAAGGGTATTCTAGAAAATTGGAAAATTTCTGAGGGGCGTTACAAGAAATAAAAAATTCCTAAGGGTGACTCTTACAGTGACCTCGTCCACAGGGTATTTCCGAGCGATGTTTAAACACCACATAAATATTTCTGAAGGTCCTAAAGTATGGACAATATTCATCGGGGTTTTGATAAAATCTGCAAATTTCAGAGGGCTACTAAAATTTAAAGACTTCATCCACAGGGGGGTGTGGATATTAAATGGAATGGCCCTATTGAAGTTATCAATAAGATTACAAAAGCTATTGACCATGGCAAGTACACAATTGGTATCTTTCTAGACTTATCGAAAGCATTTGACACGATTAATCACAAGATTCTGATTTAAAAACTTGAATGCTATGGAATGCGAGGAATAGCACGTAAATTGTTTGAAAATTACTTAGGGAATAGAAAACAAATTGTAAAGTACAACCAAACCCGTTCAATTTACAAGTGGTGTTCCTCAAGGATCTATCCTAGGTCCACTGCTGTTTCTATTATATACTAGAAAATACATGCATGCAGAAACCCTCGCCTTGCTGACAAAACCATTGTATATTTCAAACATGAAGTATCCAAAGTTGTTGTCATGGTAATAACACGATAATTTTTTATAATTTAATATCAATTTTAATTACAAAATTATCAATTTCCCAACATATATTTGTTAGGTATGTTATTATACGTAATATAAGCTTCAATTTAAGGTAAAATTCAACCACAAAAGCTTCGCAAAACGTTTTAAAACGTTCTTTATAAAACTAAATTGCCTGGCTTTAATTAAATGGCTTTATCGATAAACTTTGAGTTTGCTACAAAATGATTTCAAATTCTCGCATGCAAATAACTTGCTTTCTTTTTAGTAAAAAAATTCAATATTAATAATACACTGAATTGACTGAAATTATATGCTGTCTTGTTTAGTTATTTCATATACGCAAAGGGCCAAAGGCCATCGGGTTTTAAAGCAATTATAAAATCAATATTTAACACAAACTTACCTTCGTTAACTTCAGCTCACTTCTTTTAGCCGATTCTTTCGCCGTTTCTATCTTGAAATTTACAAAATCTTGCAAAAATGCGAGTAAAATTGAAGTATATTTGCAAGAAATTTATGAATCATCAAATCTGTGATCAAATCAAGAACTGTTTGCTATTTCGCTGTCGTCATACAGTCGTTATGATGCAAACTTTAAATTGGACCAATCAGTGTCCGCTATTCATGACAGTCCGCCATATTTTTGAGATCAGTGAGGATGACCACCCACTCAACACCGTTGGTCACCCACGCCCGCGATACTTGATGAACTTTAGACTCCGCTAATGCTTTCGTTTCCCCGGGTGTAAATAGCCGGGGGGGAATTAGTACCCTCGCACGGCGCTTCGCGCCGTCGGCTCGGGGATAAATGACATTGGAAATTTGCTGATGATACAAACATATACCATAGTCACACCTGCCTTAAAACACTAAATGATATCATGCAAATTGAAATAAACAAAATAGCTGACTGGTTAATTGTCAATAAATTATCAATAAATATTAAGAAAACTAAATTTATTTAATTTAAATCCCCTAAGAAGAGACTTAATCATGGTGTAACTATATCTATAAACAACAAACCTATTGATCAAGTTAAAAGTATATCATTTCTTGGGGTTAACATTGATGAACACTTAACATGGAAAAATCACATAGATTCTGTCTCAAAAAAGATTACAAAAACTGCTAGAATTATAGCCCGAGTTCGACATTATGCAAATTTGAATACTTTAAAACTAGTGTTATGCTTTAGTCTATCCATATCTGGGGAAATACTTACACAAAGCGAATTCAGAAGTTACTAAGCATCCAAAAAAATTGTGCGTTTAATGTCATTTAAATCAAATTTTGATCACACTGATCCAATTTTTCAAGATTTGAAAATTCTAACTCTTCCCAAAATCAATGATTATTTAACTGTTCTATTCATGTATCATTACCACAAAACTACGGTGGCCCACAAGTGTCACACACAAACAAAAAGATCACAATGCAAACAAAAGTCACGGCACGAAAGCAAAAATTCACAGCACCAAAGAAAAACTCACGACACAAGAGCACATTTTCCACATGAGAGAACTGGAAACTGATTTAAAACAATCGAACAAACATGGCAGACAATTTTCCAGATTTAGGCAAAGATGATGATCAAGTTGACGAAGAAGATATTGTTCGATACTATTTTTTAAAGGCTTTACATATGAAGAAATTCAAATGTTCTTGCAGAAAAATCATGGTGTTGAAATAAGCATTACAACGCTGAAACAGTGTATAAAAGCCTATGGTCTCCGAAGGCGAGAGCCAGACTACGATGTTAATGAAATAAGAGCAGCTATAGACGATATTGTTGATGGTTATGGCAGTAGTCAAGGTTACAGGGCAGTATGGCACACCTTGCAGCTAAAAGGGTTACATGTTCCTCGTATTGTTGTACAAGAAATTCTTAAAGAAATTGATCCAGAAGGAACTGAAATGAGAAAATCTCATATCCTTAAAAGGAGGGTATACCACAATCCCAGGCCAAACTACATGTGGCACTGCGATGGCTATGACAAATTAAAACCCTACGGATTTCCAATCCATGGCTGTGTTGACAGATGGAGCAGGGAGGTATTGTGGTTATATGTTACCAGATCAAACAACCAACCAGGTAATATTGCAAAATTTTATCTTGATGCTGTTGAAGAGTTTGGTGGGTGCCCTGTTGATCTGGGCACTGGAAATGGAACAATGGCAGCTATTCAAGCTTTCTTCAGAGACGCTCCCAACAGCAATCGATACGTACCATCGCCCCGTAATCAACATATTGAGGCATGGTGGGGTCTCTTGCAAAAGTCTTGCACGACATGGTGGATAAACTTCTTTAAAGACTTGGTAGCACAAAGAACCATTGATCTTGCCTCAGAGTTGGACATGGAATGCCTATGGTTTTGTTTTGCAGAATTAATCCAGAAGGTCTTGAACGAAATAAAAGAACACTGGAATATGCATTACATACGTAAGTCACGTCATGATAACATAAGTGGCCAGCCTGCTTCATTGTATTACATGCCCCACTGTCATGTGACTGCAACCATTTTATTATGCCAATTCCCCAGGGTGAAATTCATTATGCTTGTGCACATGTTATCGATTTGCAGGATGACAACGTTCATCAAGATTATTTCAATTATGCTTTGCAAGCTTGTAATCATAACAAACCAATTGGAGAGAGGCTCTTGAACTTTACACTGTTCTCAAGCAATGTGCATATAACGGGATCCATTGAACAACATCAGTTTCAAACAATTGCTCATAGACATAGGCTATCTAATCTTCCCAGTTTTATTACTGTATTAGATAACATAGAACCGTCGTATCTAATCTAATACAGTAATAAAAATGTATTGGTTTGGTCCATTGGCTTTTCTTCATTTGTCTTTTCTCTGAATCTGCACATATATTAAATAATATTCAACTAAATCCCATTTTACCTCATTTAACTGTCAATCCAATTAAATTAAAAATTTATAACGTGGTAAAAGTTTAATATCAACTCAACTAACATATCATATCATATGAACACATTTTAACACAAAAAGATACCATAAACATAAAATTAACTAGTTTTCATATCAACCATAAACTTTAGTATGAAACATGCAAACAATGTCACACTTCATCAGATTACCTGGTACTCAAAAATCGTAACATAACGAGCAACAACTGCAATATTATAATATGATAACGTTCGTTACATTAAGGTATGAACAATCCAAATGTTTTGAAAGTGTCAAAAGTTACCGAAATTAATGCAACAGAACGATTAACACGGTGTCGTACTTCCTTGTTTATGGTACGTACTTCCTTGTCTAATGCTTGGTGGTATAAAATGGCCAATTTTATACCACCAAGCGCTTATCCAAAAATCAAATGCTAAAATAAAGGCAGAGTTTGAGCCAAAATGTTTAAATTCTTGTTTATATCAGATACATTATTAAGTCCCGTCTTAACCTTATTAACCAAGAATGTTTAACTAAGGCGTTTGAAAATAATGACAACATCATCACTTTTATTTTTCAAGAATTTGTAACTCAGGAGGAACTAATCCTATTGATTCAAAATTTTTGGTGAACACTTGTAATAATGATATAAACAACATATAAAATTTCCAATATTGTAACTGAAATTCGAGGAAATTGGACGGAAACCTGCATAAGACCCATTCTGGCATGCTGTACTAATAGCAGCATTGTGAACTTTGAAGGACTGTCTTAAATTTATTGATTGAATGATTAATTTGCACAATTTTATGTCACAATACGAAATGGCCCAAAAGAAAGAAATTATGTATTGCCAGATCTGGAAAGCAAGGAGACAAAAGTTTATTGTTCACGCTTACCAATTACTGGATTAGTGATTTGAATGGGTCCCAAAATAAAGCTGTATATAATCTTTCAGGTAATTTCGACATTTCCAAAAATTGTACTATTCTTTGCATCTGTAATATGCAGTAAAGAAATATCAAATCCAAACAAGGGAGCATGCCAGAAACATTTGTGTAAATTTATACTAACCTTTTAATTACATGTCAACATTTTCAATTTTCATCGGGCGCCATTTTGAATGTTGAAAGCGGTATATATTATTAGCTTATCGCAGGCGCAATAATTTATGTTCATATTTGACATTAATTTATGTTACACGATGATACTCCGAAGGGAGACCGAGAAAGATCCGAAATTTAAAATAAGGCGGAGAAATAATAAAAAATAAAGAGGGGAGTGAAACAGCCGAAATATTATCCACTGATGCTGGTTGACTGTTGCTAGGAACATTTGATGTTGCTAGGAACAAACCGGAAACAAAATGAGACCTACTATTATGGGAGCTCAGTGGAACCACTGAGTATTTTAATATAATATAGAACAACGGTAACTCCAAAAATTCTTTTTTATTATTATTTTCGGATTTACCGTTGTTTTATATTTGACCTACTATGTCTACTATAATTAGTTCAAGCGAGTCACATTAAAATATATTATTAAAATTGGGGACAATGGCGAGATGTTTGTATATATGTATATATGTATTAAAAGACGACCCATCATATGAGTTTATTGGTGAAGTAATTTTAAAAATAAACATCGTCTAAGCCGAGAAAATCGAAGTTAAAGTTTATGTAAATGAGGACAATTTACAAATCTTTTATCCGATCGATTTACATACATTGATTAAACATTTCCTTCATGAATTATCAATACTGTATTTTGTGTCCAGCATTCGCAAACATATTTGTTTCTCTGCTGTCGAAAATTCACTGCTGGCAAGCAACGATGCAAATCAATTCAAGTTTTGATATATTTCAGATTCGACAGTTCTTGGTCAACAAGCATGGCCAGATAACGAAATTGGATATACGCATTGTCATTGGCCAATACCCCATCATATGTTCGGCCATTTCACTCCCCTCTTTTTTATTATTTCTTATTTTAAATTTCGGATCTTTCTCGGTCGCCCTTCGGAGTATCATCGTGTAACATAAATTAATGTCAAAGATGAACATAAATTATTGCGCCTGCGATAAGCTAATAATATATACCGCTTTCAACATTCAAAATGGTGCCCAATGAAAATTGAAAACATTTACATGTAATTAAAAGGTTAGTATAAATTTACACAAATATTTCTGGCGTGCTCTCTTGATCCAACGATCAGTTTTTTGAAGGTTAAAATCAGTAAGGGCGGTAACCAGTAGTCAAAATCGCTAATAAGTCTTAATTGTTACTGATCCTATAACTATTCCCTGGTTAATTTAGATACAGTTTATCTGTTAGCAGCTGCTTGTCCTTTGCAGTATCCTAGCATGAAAACATGTTTAAAATGTTCACTCTCTCCCATGTGTGCAACTGGGAGGGTAATTGTTCTTCCACATGCTCCCACAATTGGGAAGCAGATCTTGTGGTTCTCGTTTCGAACCATGCAATCGTGATCAAAGTTTATTATCATTTGCATCTTCTCTCCATTCAACGGCACATGTTTTTAGCCAGTAATCCATCCAAAAACACCTGCAGGTGTTATGTTTGGTGCTTGTAACAATTCTCTTTCAGCTGTGTCGTGGTTGCCAAATGCTGTTGGCACTATCATTCCAAGCTAAAGCTTCTGTATAGCCAGTTATGTGTTCATCTTCAAGACATATTAGTAGATCCTGAAAGTTGTCGACCATCATTTCTTCAACAACTCGACGAGAACTTCCTGTATCTGAATAACATGGCATCATACAAGAGACAATAAAACTTGCATCCACAACTTTGTTTCTTCCAATCACAAATAGATCCTTGCATAAATTAGCACTGGATTTCAAGAATGCAGGGAGATCATAAAGGTTAAGACCATTTTGAAACTCGTTTAAATACAGTAAACGCTTGCTTACAATGCTAATCATCACTGTACCTACGATGTCTTCAACATGAAGTATGTCGATTGCGCCCGTATACCCATGTTCCAAGATTCTATCCGTTATGGCTATGGGGTCTTTTCGGGGCAAGACTTGCAGCAACATTCTGCCCACATGTATAGAAAACGCCGTTGTGCACATTTAGCATTGAACTCACAGGGCTGCCATTTGGAAAGATGGTCTTTCCTATATCATATATTGTTGACATGAAAACTTCTTTTGCCAAAGCTCCGCTATCAAATCCCCATCTCACCAGCAAGGCTAACCATGACTTTCTGTTTGGGACTTTCTTTCTTTGCTGATCGACACTTCCAAATCATCAGTTTCCTTTGTAATGTACTTCTCTCCTGATGACAATATAAAACTGACTCAAATTATCAACCTGCGCTTCCAGTCTTTCAACTATCTCTGCAGTACTCTCGTATATCCAAGCTTCTACACTTGTGCTTGCAGGATCATTTTGGACTTCATTTAAGCAATCTGTTTCATCTAGTTGTCCTCCAACAATGTTCTCGCTTTGCATAGGAAGCGGAAGATCATCACTGAAAGTGTTTACATTGTTATCAGTCTCGTTATTGAACTGTGACTGTAACTCCATAGCAACTGTTTCATCGTTCAGTATTTGGGATCTTGCTCTTTTTTCCCTGAATGCTCGGCGCATCTGTCATTTGAGTCGTCATCTGCATTGTCATCTGCATTGTCATCTCCGTTGTCATCTCCGTCTTCATCCTTGTCGTCGTCTTCGAAATCCTCACTCCTGCTTATATCAGACTTGGTGCATAAGTAAAAACAATCCATTTGTAGTCTTTTCCCGTTTCCTTTTTGTATCGCTTGAGAGTGAAGAATTCTTTCGTACCAGGCAGGAATAAAGCCTTGTTACCATCCTCAAAAACCAATGAATATTCCTTTTCTTCATCATAAATGTTGCTTTGATATGTTTTCCGCTTCAACAACGCCTGGGTACATAATTCATCATACGGTGCTTCGTTTGATACTCTAAAAGCAATCCTTTTACCTCTAGCCGGCTTCAGTTTTCGTTCCAGTTGTCACCACTGGAGTAGCCCAATGAAGATAATTACTGCTTTGTCCTTTTCTTTACCTTTTACTTTTTTTCCACTCGCTTCCTTTTAACTTTTAGTACTATGAAAGAGACTTGACTTTGACAACTTTATCGACTTTTTCTTATCCCGAGGCACACCCGGACTTTAAATTGGATGTTGAACTGAAGCTTGGATTGGAACGTGAGCTTGGGTTGGAGCTTGGATTGGAGTTTCGCAAATTTTCTATCAAGAGAAATATACTGTATAATTCTCTAATTCATTAATTGTTTATAATAGATAATATGAAGTATCTAATGTTTACACAAACATTGGGCAACCCATTTTAAATGGAATGGGAGAACAGTAGACTTAAAACATAGCTAAATTCTTATTCCAAGGATATTTTTGATATGACAAAACGAAATGCTGGTGAAATTGTCAGTGCCTTAAAAAATGCGACATGAAAGAGAAGATATGCATGTAATTTATATACATTCACCTTTAATAGTATACCATTAAATATTAGTTATTACTTGGTGTGGCAGCCACATTTTCCAGCTGATAGACTTCCAGGTTTCTCGCACCCCTTTAATTAAAAGGACATGTTTTTAGAGAGGTCAATCAATAGGCGCTCTGTTGTGCAGACTTGAAAAAATATCCAATGTTCCTCGGATCGTAAGTTTGCCCATTTCAGATGTTCCTCAAAGTGTGCAGAAACTATGGGGTATTTTATGTTGCATAAATTGACTACCTGTATAATAACCGTTTATATAAAACAGTACTGTACTTTTTATAATTATATAGCACCTTCACTGATTATTGTTTGACAGCTTTGTTCATTCAACTGAAGAATGGAACCAATGGTTTCTTTAACAGTTTAATAGGGCATACCACCAGTAGATATGTTCCTGTGGCATAACACTGTCAGCAAAATATAGAAGTACTGCACTGTCGCATTGATAATCGTGGATGAAAATTCGGACAGAATATCTTCAGAAATTCATATTTTGGCTAAGTTGCCTAACAAATACTGAATGCCCTCAGCTTAAATACTGAAGAAAAATATTGTTCCACTTTGCATGGATATTAATACAACTTGATAATGATGGTTAAATGCTGTACTATATTCAGTGTACTACTGTACTATTTTGTAATAGAATCCTCAGAATATAAAACTGTTCAAGCTCAATTGTATTGCCAGTATCCGACAGAAAATTCACGAGGAAAGATTAATATTGTTCATGTTGTTAAAGGGATTTAAGTTTGTTTATTTTTTATGATCTGACACATGATTAGATCCTTTGAAATGTGGAAAATTTACAATGTTCCTCAGTTTTGTTACTCAAATGTTCCTCAGGATCCCGAGATCCAATTTTTTACCAGGTCTGCTATTGTGTTTTGTTTATGTATTTCGCTAGATACCAGTGTTATGTCATAGATATTTGTAAGTAGATTGTCAGTTTATACATCTCCTAATAGTATGAATGAAAGAACATGGTTTGGTTCACCATTTGAGCAATTCCAGCAACACATAAAGAATTTTGTTTATCCCAAACTCAAAATTCTATTTTCGACAAAAGCGTCCACCCCATGATCGTTGTCACAAGAGCAGCTCAGGATCCTCGTCAGGATCCTCATTAGGAACCTGGATCCTTGTTAGGAAACACTCATTAAATCAGGGGGAGGAGCTGAACTGAAATAAGCGGCTTTCAAAGGAAAACAATATAAATAGAAATGATTACTTTATCATCCATATTCGACAAAGCTTTGAATCAAGGCTACTGATTTTTAGAAGCATGAGAAACTTATGAACTTTTCCTTCCATATTTTTAGAACAATTTAACATTATTTACTTGTTATGACATTTGGCTTTTGACAACCATACAAGTTTTTTATAGTATTGAACTTGACTGCATTCAACCATATATCTTATTTCTATTTATATTCTGTTGATTTGAAAGCAAATTAGATATATTTTTACATGTATCAAGTTCTTTGTATGTTTGCATGGCGATAAAATATAATAGTTTTGTTTGTGGAAACACCACGTAAATTTATTACTGCAAAGCTTTCGATCCGTAAGCCCGGATCTTCATCAGTGCTAATAATATGTTTAGCACTGATGAAAATCCGGGCTTACGGATCGAAAGCTTTGCAGGAATAAAGTTACGTGGTGTTTTCACAAACAAAACTATTTTACATATATCATTGATATTTTTCAATTATATTTTTAAAATACATCTCATATTTTTAATATATAAATATTCAAAATATATCAACCATTCAGAGATTGGGCACTGCTTGTGTTGAATACATACATTGAAAGGGATTAAAAACAAACGATTTTTTCACTAATATCGCAGACTATATAAAGCCAGTTGACAATAGCTGTTATCGTAATTGAATACGCCACTGCGGCGAACCAGCGGTATCTCAGTGGAAGTACGCACAAAAATGAGGCTAAAGGGTCAAAAAACACAAAACATGACTCTATAGCCTCGTCTAGATGTTAAAATAATGCAGATACCGCTGGTTCGTAACATAGACGTATTCAATTACGATAACAGCTATTATTTGCTTTATGATGTATGATAATAAACCAGGGGGCAGGGGCGGATTCAGACGGGTTTGACAGGTTTATATAAACCTGTCAGATTTTCCAAAGAAAGGAAATCTGTAACCTTCCATGTATATAACTAATTTAAAGAATATTCTGTTTCATAAAATTGATGTTGTCTAATCTATTATGCCATGCACTTAAACACTGTTATTGAAATTTGATTGC
>CACRXK020003560.1:0-35592 GCA_902702795.2 Paramuricea clavata | reverse complement strand
CTGCAGGATGTATGCTCTCAGTGATCCCAAAGATAAGGAACTACAACAAACTTGTCCTCATGAGCATTCAATGAAATGTGAAGAATGTGAAAATCTAAAATTTGTCATCAAAGATATTGAAGAAAAAGTCGAAAACCTGTGCCAACATTCCAGCATGACAGAAAGGCGGGAAGATATGCTCTCCGACCTAAAACAGGCTGCAAAGGATATTTTTGACTGGAAGTCTCACATATTGCGCTCGACCAATCAAGAGAATGGGAAGCAGGACGCCCTTCGGCAACTCGATGAGAAGACAGTTCTAGTGGTCATGGACTGGGCCATGAAGTTCCAGCCGAGAAAATATCGAGAGAAACAATCTGAATGGTTTGGGAAACGTGGGTTGTCGTGGCATGTTAGCAGCGTTATTTCAAAGCATGATGACACATTGAGCGTGCAGTCTTTTGTTCACTTAATTGACAATAGTAACCAAGACTGGTTTTCAGTGGCGTCAATTGTAGAAAATCTTCTTCAGACAGTGAAACAGGAAAACCCGCAGATAACTAAAGCATTTTTAAGGTCGGATGAAGCGGGCTGTTATCACAACAATATGCTGATTTTAGCGTGCAATGATCTTTCTCAGTCAAGTGGTGTACAGATTGTAGGGTATGATTTCTCTGAGCCGCAATGTGGGAAAGACATTTGTGATAGGATTATTTGTCCAATGAAGTCAACTATCAATTCTTTCTGCAATGAGGGACACAACATTCTTTCTGCCGTTGACATGCACACTGCGTTAAAAGAACGACCGGTAAAAGGAGTGACTGCCAGCGTTGGAGTGATCGACGAATCTAAAAATACTTTCGACGTTCAAAAAATGGACGGATTCAGCAAATTCCACGACTTTCGCTTTGAAAAGAATAAGCTAAGAGTCTGGAGGGCTTACGGTATCGGAAAGGGTAAAGTAGTTAAAACTAAATCTCTGTACAAAAATCGCCTGGTTCACCCTTCTTTACTGCACCTGTCAGATGAGCATGGATTCTTTCCTTGCAAAAGTAGAACAATGGACACAAAGGAAGATGCAAAGAAGAATGAAGATCAAGAGATTCATGTATTTGATTGCAATGAGCCAGGGTGCGATAAGTCGTTTGACACATTATCTGATCTGGAACTCCATCTAGATGTTGGAAACCACCAATCCTCTACACATCGGCCTAAAGAGAATTTGTACGATTCCCTAAGACGAGACTGGGCTAAGCAGTTTTCCACCATCACAAATCTCAAGCCAAACAAGGACAAAGCGAAACACAAGGAACTGCTGTTTGGTGGTTCTTCTGAATTATGTGAAGGGTGGGCGTTGGCAACTAGTTCAGGAAATGCTCGTTTTGCAGAGCACGTAAAGTCATACTTAACCACAAAATTCGACCTGGGTATAACGACCGGTAACAAAATCACACCAAAAGAGGTTGCACAAGACATGCGTCGTGCAAGGAACGAGGAAGGGGAAAGACTCTTTTCAAGAGACAAGTGGCTGAAAGAGAGCCAGATTAAAGGCTTCTTTTCTAGGCTGACATCCTCACAAAAAAGATTAGCACCTTTACAAAACCGAAGAAGAATCAGACGATGAGTGGGAAGAGTATGAAAATGAACTAGAGTTGCTAAATTTTATCCATGAACGCATTGGCTTGAAGCATCCAATTATCTATGATACTTTTAACCTTTGTGAATATGCTGCAAAAGGAAGACTCGCAAAACTTAATAATACTATATTAAAAGAAATTCTTGATCACTATGAAATAATTTACACATCAAAGGAAAGAAAACAAGACTTTGTAACAAAGATCGAGGAAATGGTGAAAGAATGTGGGTGCCTGCATTGCCATTGATGGCGAAACTTTTCCTGCATGACCGTCGCTTGCAACTAAGGATGAACAGTCGCTGATAAAACACTGTCTATTCTCACAAGAACGCCCATTGATTTTACCAAGAAAGTTCAAAGTTTGTAATGACCATTTGACGGTTTCAATTAGATCAGGTAATTGTCTAGTCTCCCTCGCAGCCGCTATTATTACCATTTGCAAGCAACCGTTCGGCCCAAACATTTCTATACGCGTTGTTTTACACTTGAAACATGCACGTTTGGCCTTGGAAACGTGTATGTTTGGCCTTGGAAACATGTATGTTTGGCCTTGGAAACATGCACGTTTCTAAGTGGTTTTAGACAGTAATTTGACATTTGACGAGTAACGCCCACATGTTTATCAAACGTAAGGGTACATTCAGAGCAAAATTTGAAACGATTGTGATTTTATACAAATTGAATTATTAATTTTACTAAGTATCAACATTAATAACGATGCCAGTGCAAGTAAAAACTTTATATGGTCTAAAACTACTGTTTAAAACTACTTAGTAAACGTGTATGCCTTCAAGGCCAAACGTACACGTTTCCAAGGCCAAACATGCACGTTTCCAAGGCCAAACGTGCATGTTTCAAGTGTAAAACAACGCGTAAAAATGTTTGGGCCGAACGGTTGCTTGCAAATGGTAATAAAGATTCTCACGCGAATAGACAATTTTTTATCCGCGACCGCAACTGTTCACCTCTAGTTGCAAGCGACGGTAAACGAGGCGAAAATTGGCAAGTTTGTTTATCATTAGAAAGAACGCAATGTCAAAAAATAAAGTTCCCATTCAATTTGTTACAAAGGCATCATCTTCATGCAGTTTGTACAGCCTGCATTCGAGTAAAATTATGTCTATGGAGGACGCTGTTTTATGTTTTTATGGCCGCTTTGGAAGTTGGATAGCAGCCATAAACATAGCGCCGCTGTATCGGCATGGAGGTGATGAAGCGATCTTTCTTTCCACAGTCTCGCAACATAAAGAAATCCTTGAAAGTGTTCTCAACACAACGACACTTGACTTCAACACATTTTGCGCTAAGATGTGTAATTATCGCTGTTTAATATATGCAAAAGCGAAAATGGATGTGACCTACTTGGGGCCAAGCATTGCGCCGGGGCCCGGGGCTACATCGAGGGTACTTACAGTATGACTTAATTTTAAAACATGTGCTATGATAAATTGACTCAAATTTGCCTGAATTTTCTTTCTTTTGTCTTCGGTGGCGGAGAAATTTTGAGATTATGAAATTGAATGTGAAAGGACATTTGAAGAGGTGGTTGTGGAAGCACTGGCACAAACTTGTTTATCAGATAACGTAAATGTCAAAATACTATGAAACGTCGCATTGAATTTGTTGCAAATTAGATGGACATCATGGACTTTGAACAGTTTATACAGCCAGCCTGCATTTGAATACAGTTATGCTGTTATGTACTCTGGACGATCCTGTTTTCTTTGTGGATTCAAATTTGGAGGATGGATAGAATTACAGTTGTAATAAAACGGCTATAAACATGGCGCCGCTGTATCGGCAAGGAGATGATGAAGCGAGACTTTCTACAGTCTCGCATTACATCTTGGCACAATGACACTTGACTTCAACACATTTTGCAGTATTAGCCACTGTTCCGAGCTATTTGATGTGCGATTGTTTTACGATTTGTAGCGGATAATTATGAATGTAAATTGCCGTAACTAGCGTGCGCAGGTATGTAAAATCCTCACATTTCAAATTTGTTTTATTTTGTCCCAGTGATGATAGCCATGGATGTTTTTACGGAAACTAGTGCTGTTATTCGTAATTATTAAGCGTGTACAACTCTTGATAAGTAGATTTGTGCCAGTATGGAGAAAATATATATTTAGAAATGCTACTTTTTCACCCGGTCGATTAGCCGCGTATTTATAGTCGGCACTATCTCCAAGTTGTTTTAAGACATCCAAAGTTTGAGTTCATAAATGCTGAGCTAGTGTAATAAACTGCAGGCCTGCAGAGTATATCTCGGATTGAATCATTTTTGAGAGCGCGAGAACGTAACAAAGATGACTAATTTTTGTGTGTTGCAGCGATGCTAATTTCGTGCTTCGACGTACACACGTAAAATTGCCCAAATATCGAAATCTTTTGAAATTTGAAACAAACCCCTTTTGTATTGATGATAAGCAAGGGTTTCTTAATCCACACACAAAGTTTAAGGCTGGGTTTATTTTTGAACCAGTATCGAGTGGTCGGAAATTACAGAGACGGACTCTTAATTTCGTGAGACATACAATTGATATAGCGATGAATCAAGACAATTCTCAAGCTGATTTGTTCATTACAACTAGAGGTTCTTTGAAATGGTTAGGTAGCTTTGAGGAACTTAAAAAGTTTTGTGATAAAATCTTGAAGATCGACTGAAGATGGCTTGCGCCCAGAGGTGGATGTAAATCATTTGAAAACGAAGATATAACGATCAGATGGTACTCAACAAATAATTCACTGACAATTAAAGGTCAAGATGGTGAATCGCTTCGAAACGAGCTTAAATTGATCGCAAATCCAATGGACGAAAGTGTTGGGGACACGCAAGATGACGAGTTGATTTCTGCCGAAGGCGACGGCGACAGTATAGCTTCAACTCGAATTCATGGGAAGGTAGACGAGTTGTTCAATTAAAGAAAGCCCTCAGGTAACGGCCAAGGACTCTTCTGACTACGTTTACTTTCAAAATCAGGTAAGCGAAATTAAATCAAATCTAGATCAGCACATTGATAAAACGAGAACGGAACTTCAACGAATAGAAGAATCTTTTGCAGATCAATTTGATCAGCTAAAACAATTACAGTTCAACGAAAGGACAAAAGAACTTGTCAAATATTGCTTATCCAACTTAGAGACCCAAAACTGTAAGCTCAAATAAGAAAATATTCAGCTTCGGATCGATAACGACAGTCTTAAAGATAGACTCAATTCTGTCTCCTACGTTGTCTATGACCTAAACACCAAAATTAAAGATATCGAAAGTGAAAAGCTTAGTCTAGTCACTGCTATAAAGCTATTACAAGAAGACAACAATTTAGCAACAATAAATAACAGAGATTCGGCTTGCAGTTCGTGGCAAACTTCAAGGTTTAAAGCACAAAGTAATGCACATAATATTTCCTCTAATGATGGGCATAATATAACCGTACGCATGACTGATCAAAATAATCAAGCACCAGAGGCAGTGACAAAAACATCAAATAAGTTTGATATCTTGTCTGTGGAAAGTTGTTCTGATAATGAAAGCGACACAAATGTAGATGATAGTACTTTGAAGCTCAACACTATATTGCCATCGGAATCTAGACTAAATAGCCCAAACGTCGACTCGAGGAAATATGATAATGCACAAAAGAAAAATCAGTCAACCCAATCTTATGGTCAAAGCAAAAAGTCTAATTCAAAGTCCAATGATAATAATCGTAGTTATCGTACTGCGAATTCGAAGAGAGCCGCTACATCTCAAAAGGGCACTACAAATCAACCTAGTAAGCTTGTATTTATAGCTGGAGATTCAATAGTCGAACATGTCCACAGCTGGGAGTTATCTGATGCTGAACGGCGAGTAGCTGTAAAATCATTTTCAGGTATACGTGAGATATGCGTGACTTCCTTAAGATATGCGTGACTTCCTTAAACCACTTATCCGCAAAACACCTGATGAGGTGATACTACACATAGGCACCAACGATGTAAAAGATAATTCGAAGACAGCAGAAATGGTTGCAGCTGGTATCCTGAATCTGGGTACTCAGGTTAAAGAATCTTTGCCACGTACCAAAGTAAGCTTCTCAAGTATAACTGTCAGGAAAGACAGGCATTCTATTCAAAATAAAATAGAACATGTTAATGCTATACTTAAACGCATGTGCATTGAAAATAATTGGACCTATATAGATAATAGCAACATTGACTATACTTGTTTAAATAGGCGTGGTTTATATCTAAATAAAAACGGAAGCTCAATTATTAGTAAGAATTATAGCAACATTTACGCTTAAATTGATATAATGTACAGCCAGGTGGAAACAGGCATACACCGACTAAGCCATGCTTACCTAATGTAAAGGGTTTTAAAATGGGTATACTTAACATAACTAGCTTACCTAAACATATAGAAGAAATTAGAGTAATATTAGCTGAAAAATGTCTCGATATTCTCGCACTAAATGAGACAAGACTAGATAATAATATTACCAATCAGGATATGTTTATTCACAATTATGATTTAATTAGGGCCGATCGTTCTAGAACAGGGGAGGCGTCTGTTTATATATAAGAAATTCCATTAATTATTTCGAACGAAAAGATCTGACTAGAGATAATCTTGAAGCAGTTTGTATTGAGGTTAACAAACCCTCTTCTGCATCGTTTATTGTTGGTACCATTTTTAGACCTCCAGGTGCTTCTGTCGACTCTTTTGCCAATATTGAGCAATTAATTAAACTTATAGATGATGAGAATAAGGAATTTTACATGCTTGGTGATTTAAATGTCAATATGCTTGACGTTTCAAATAATGCCACAAAAAACTTAAATTCAATCATTGAACTATATCAGTTAACACAAACAATAAGCTCACCCACTCGCGTGACCATGACTTCATCTTCTCTGTTGGATGTTTGTCTCACCCCAACTCCAGATAAGTTAGTCTTATCTAAAGTGGTGCAGATTGCTATCAGCGATCACTATATGATTATAGTTGTTCGTAAAATTAATATTCGTCCTAAACAAGACAACCCGCCACAAGAAAGTCGAAATTCGAAACTTTAAGTATTTTAATGCAGAAAATTTCCTAATGGATTTGAGTAATCAGGAATGGGAGTTGTTGGACAATAACTTCTGCGTTGACAGGATGTGAGAAACATGGAAAATTATTTTCTTGTCAGTTCTAGACAAGCATGCACCAATTAGAGAAAAGAGAGTAAAAAATATACCAAATATTCCTTCGCTGACTAATGCAATTAAAAAACAAATACGTGAACGGGATCGTCTCAAATTCCTTGCCGTTAAATACAATTCAGAAAATTACTGGACTGCATATAAAACCTCTAGAAACCATATAACTAGTACACTGCGAGAAGCAAAAACAGCATATTATAAAGCACAATTTGAAAGTGTCAAACATGACCCTAAAAAGCTTGGAAAACCGTTAATAAAATCCTTAACCGGAAACAAGAATGTCGCGAAATAAATTGTATCCATACTCAGAATGGTCAAATTTCTTGTCCAAATGAATTAGCGGAGCGCTTTAATAATTACTTTACTGACATTGGTCCAAAAATTGCCACAACCATTGGTAATACTGATAGAAATTTCACGGATTACATAACAAAAGCAACAAGTAGTTTCAAGTTTCAAACAGTGTCTGAAACCAAAGTATACAAACTTCTCTCCTCTTTAAATCCTTGTAAATCTACTGGAATTGATAAAATTCCCGCTAAAATTATTCGTATTGCTGCGCCAATAATTGCAAATTCACTGACAAGAATTTTTAATACGGCAATCTATAGTGAAACTGTTCCTTCAGAGTGGAAACTAGCGAGAGTTATCCCTTTACACAAAAATGGCCCTCGAAACATGTTGAATAACTATCGCCCAATTTCCATTCTGCCTATAGTAAGTAAAGTTTTTGAAAAAGTTCTATATAGTCAACTATATGATTATTTTGTTGTTAATAATTTGTTGTCTCAAAATCAACTTAGTTTTAGGCAGTTCCATTCTACAGCTTCTGCCCTTTTGGACAGTACTAACGAATGGTTCATTAATATGGA
Source organism: Paramuricea clavata (assembly GCA_902702795.2). NCBI lineage: Eukaryota > Metazoa > Cnidaria > Anthozoa > Malacalcyonacea > Plexauridae > Paramuricea > Paramuricea clavata. Next base: position 27,909 of record CACRXK020003560.1, on the reverse strand, counting down.
CCGTGGTCAATTCAATATTGCAGTATTTCTTGACTTGCAGAAAGCATTTGATACTATAAATCATAATATATTGATTAAGAAACTTGACCTTTATGGTCTACAAAAACCTGCCCTAAATCTTTTAGGATCATACTTAGAAAACAGATTTCAAATGTGTACTGTGAACGGCGTATTGTCTAGAAAAAATCTAGTTACTTGTGGGATCCCCCAAGGTTCAATTCTTGGGCCACTCCTGTTTCTAATTCATATAAACGATCTGCCTACAAGTCTTGAACACTCGTCATCAAGAATGTTTGCCGACGATACAACGTTAACTGTATCTGGTAAATCTCTTCATGATGTAGAAGTTGCCATCAATCACGATCTTTCAAACGTTAATCAGTGGCTCTGTGCAAATAAACTATCTTTAAATCTCGTTAAAACTGAGTACATACTAATTGGATCACGGCATAATATTAATAATATATTGGCCACCCCAAAGGTATTTGTTGGCGACATACCAATTAAAAGGGTAAGAGAAACAGTCAGGCACTTGGAGTCTATATTGATGAATTTCTATCATGGGAAAAGCATATTGATAAAATTGCTAAAAAAGTCTCATCCAGAATTGGGGCAATCAGAAAGTTAAAATCATGTGTAGACCGTAATACATTAATTTGTGCCTATAATGCACTTGTTTTGCCTCACCTTGTTTATTGCTGCGAAGTTTGGGACACCGTTGGTACTATACTTTCTGATCGTCTCCAGAAATTACAAAATAGGGCTGCTAGAGCTATCGTGGGTCGTAAAAATGAACATGGTCAATCTGAACTTGCTCTAAATGAATTAAACTGGAAACCTCTGAGCGAACGCAGAAATCAGTTTGTGGCAAGTCTTATGTATAAAATTACTCATGATCTAGCGCCCTTACGACTTACTGATATTTTTCAAAAGACGTCTTCCTCCCAGCATTATAATTTGCGGGGCTCTTCCACTAAACTCCATTTGCCCAAGCCTAAGACTGAATATCTTAAAAAAAATCTTAGGTATAGAGGGGCTAAACTGTGGAATAGTCTCCCAAATGAATTAAGAGGAAAAGAATCACTAGCTATATTCAATAAAAACGTATGACACCAGGCTACTAATTAGAGTTTTCAAACCCATATTTACCTTGACTATTTATTAATCTATTAATATTTACTATTATGTATGTATGTATGTATGTATTGTATGTACTATATCTATTTAATTATGTATGTAATTGTAATAATTGCATGTAAGTAACTGTATTTGTATGTTTAACTTTTCTAAATTTTTAATGTAAATTTGAATTTAATGCTACGCCCCCCTTGGAAATCAGCTTTTGCTGTAGGGGTACGTTAGCGTAGTAAAGTAAAGTTTTACCTACCTTACCTTACCTACCTACCTCAGATACACCCCCTCTTGAAGCAGTACCTGGACGGAACCATATTTCCGGACACGTATATGGTCGGGAACCTAATCAGAGCATCCAGATGAAAGTGCTTGTCGATGGGTTTCATGGGATCTATATCCCCTCCCCCATCCTTATACATCTCTATGGTCTTGTCGATTTTTGCGTATAGGACGGGTTGTTTTCCACTCCGATAGAAACACCTTATGGCTTTCGTTCCGGACTTCCCAACCTCTTCGGCACATCTTCTCTCCAGTACCTCCAAGGCTGATAGGAAGTCCTTGTGGTCTCCAACCGCCAGTGGAATGGTGAAGTTCTCCTTCCCAAACTTCTTGTCCTTGTTGATCCCATAAGCCAAGCAGTCCTTCAGCTGTAGCAGAAAGGGTCCACCGTCCTCTGCCACAAGTCCGATACTTTCGGACCCGAACCTGTTTCCGACGGGTTCCTCAAAGTCAAACGATTTTTCGGAGAAGTCTTCCGCTCTGGTTATGGAAATGGTTCCTTTTATTATACAAACACTATCTATAAATGTTGATTCTGTTCAGCAAGACTCCGACAAGCGTGCGTGTGTGTCTACACGCGCGGGCGTGCGGGCATGCCGGCATATGAACGTGTGGGTATGCGGGGCATGCGGGCGTACGGGCATATGGGCATGCGGGCGTACGGGCATATGGGCATGTGGGCGTGCGGGCGTGTGGGGTCTTCGGAACATCGGGTCAACACTTTCGAGGATTTGCGGCAAACTGTCAGAGCATGTGTGTACGTACTTGCGTGCCTGCGTGTTCGCGACCACGGATGCGCGAGAACGGGGGAGGTGTCCGGCAGGCAGAGGACCCCTAGGACGGCGCGGAGAATTGGGGAACCGGAAGTGACGTCATCGATTCAACCGGAAGTGACGTCATCGATTCTCCCGCGCATGCGCAAACGTCCTAGAACCGGCCTTTATTAGCTATTAGCACACATAAAAAACCACAATCAAGGGCAACTTCATTTCAAGGTGAATTTAGAAAACATTTATACAGCATATGTAAATGAGGTTGTATTATGCACTAATGCTTTAATATACCATGACTGTGCTGTTACAATGTGTACTTCCTAATATGCAGTACGAGTAATAATAATCAGGGTAACTGTCATAAGTAGTAATACCCCCTCGTCTGGCGGATTCATAATTAATTAGGCAAAATGAATATTTAATGAGCTTTCATATTCATGACGTCATTATTGCCTTGCTCCTTTACGACCTTCATCCTAATTATGTATTCATGACGTCAGTACTTATTATGTATTCATGACATTATTATGTATTCATTCCGACTGCCGCTCGAAGATGATGTCATCCCGACTCGTCGCCGAGTGCACACATGATGTCATAATGATATGCAAGGCGAGCCTGAGCAAGAAAGTCATTAAGCTGAGGTCAGCATTTCTATCACAAAAGTAATCGCTTTTTTAATGTTATAGCTATGTTAGCGTCGCTACAATTAAATGACAACTATATGAAAATTTGCATCGAGCACATGGTAGGACAATAACGAAAGTCGTTAAGGTGGGCAGCTTCTGGCGAAACGGTCATTAGCTTGTGTAGTTCATTTTACTTTTAAACATGGAAGGCGAGTCATCTGTTCACTTACTGGAAGCAATTTATATCCATGCAATTCAGAATGAAGTTAATAAAATCTGCGAAGACAACTGCTACGGTTGTGAAGTCAGTCATCCTAGTCAAAGAAACCATGACTGTCTTATGATGGACGACGAAGAAAGATGGTTGTTGTATGCAGCGGACGCAGTTATGCAAGTGAAGTGCAAGTATTGCATTTGGAGCGAATTTATTGAAGCAACAAGAGTATTGAAGATGATCCATCGCGAAAATATGCGTACACGTTTACAGCAGCTGGAAAGCATCGATGATCCCATGTTATTGAAATCATTGAGCGAACAGCATTTAACGGAAGAAAATCGAAAACTTCACTGCATTATTAATTACCTGTCATACTGGAGAGACGATGCGGGCAAGATTGGGCAAGCTTCATCTACTTAATAAAACTCTTTGTTGTCGCACGATAGGTAATTAGTTTTTCTATACATTATCCTTAAGCAACGCGTCGCGTCTATTCATTTAATCACTGTCTCTCAAACGAAATGGAGTGCTTACACGAAAAACCAACAACCTCTTCTACAACACAACATGGAACATTTTGGTTTTGTGGTCAGAAGCCTAGCTGTAACTTTTTCTGTCCAGACGAAGACAGTTACATGATAAAGGCCGTAGAATCGTTTCGCAAAAGTGGTAATCTTCAACCAATATGTCCTGCTCATCAGAAACATGCCAAGATATGTATGGTTAAAGACAAGATGAAGCTTAGTTATGGTCGACCATTCTTCGTCTGCGCTGAACGAGAAAACCCGTGTACGTTTGGCAGTGGGGCGATATATTTCACAATCCTTCTCCGAGATGCAGTCATGGTTTGGTGTGCCGAATTCGCAAAGTCAAGAAAGACGGGCCGAATCAAAATCGTCTCTTCTACTGTTGTGCGAAAGAAAACGATGCCTGTAATTTCTTCGAATGGAAACCAACCAAGGATTCGCCATCCATTCAGAACTTGGGAGTGTTGTTTACCAACCCGCTACAATATCAGTATAAAGTAGCAGAAACTGGAGAGACATTTATTAGTGGAAAAGTTGACACTAAGGACGCGTGCGAAGAATACTTATTCTTTAAATCTGTAAATGCTCTAGCAAATGAGTTTAGTTAACTATCGATCGCTTAATAAATACATATTATGCATGAATTTTCGTAAAAAATATGAATAACTGTAGTCGTGTAGCCAAATAAATGTTTTATAACATCGCATACGAGTGTGTTGTCTTTATTCCTGTTCAGATTTTTGTTGCGTAAAGATGGCTCATTTGGATATCATCTATGATGAATTAAAAAGAAACGAAATTGATATTGACTGGCAAACCTTATCGTTTCATATTAAAACTATACTTGACAAACACGAAAATTTATTTCGAGGAATGTACATTTCAGATTTTGAACAGCTCTACAGAGAGATTTGTGTTAAAAACTATGGACGACTCTTTGCTTATTTAGCTGTCGTCAGTTTACATTGTTACAGTGAGGATAATATTCGTCGAAACGTACGAAGAGCTATTGGGGCATTTCAAAACATATACATTCCAAAATACAAACGAGTCAATAAACGGAAAATTTTCATAATAACTACTCTCACCTTGATCGCTATATATGTGAGTCTATAACGACTGTCTTGTTCACTTCGCTCAAACCTTTGAGGTGGAAGGATGATGCCTTGCTGTGGTAAAAGTCTTCCAGAGATTTCCCTCCGAAACATTTTTCGAAAGGTGCCTTGCATTTCTGCTTGTTGTGGTGGTAAAATTATAATACAGGACTCAGATATTGATGGCGGAGAAATATCTAGCCGAGCTGTATTACAATCCAGAAAGTCCCGCAAGCTTTGGTGGCGTCGATTCTATATATCGTGCCGTAAAAAGCGAAGGCAAACATCAGATATCGCGGAATAAAATACGAACATGGCTTCGCAAGCAGGATACCTATTCTTTACATAAACCTGTGAGATATCGTTTCAAGCGGAACCGTGTTATAGTAGGAGCTATCGATGAACAGTGGGAGGCGGATCTAGTAATTATGGACTCGTTAGCAAAGTACAATAATAACTACAAATATATTTTAACGGTAATAGATATACTTAGCAAGTATGCGTGGGTTGAACCGATCAAAGCAAAGACGGGGGAAAATATATCTGGTCAGTGCGTTCGAGAAAATTCTTAAAAAGCACCGCAAACCCGAAACGTTTCACTCAGATAAAGGTACGGAGTTTACAAACCGAAAATTTCAAGCCTTGTTAAAGAAAGAAGGTATTCGGTTCTTTACAACTCAGAATGAAACGAAAGCATCAATCGTAGAAAGATTCAATCGTACGCTTAAGGGGAAAATGTGGAAATACTTTACAGCAAATAACACGTTAGAGTACATGGACATTCTCCAGAAACTGGTTAAGTCCTATAATCACTCGCGACATCGCAGTATCGGTATGAGACCGGTAGATGTGAATAAAAGTAACGAGAATATTGTGTGGCAAACACTCTACGGGAAGAAGACGAAAAAATCAATCCAGTTTAAGTTTAACATTGGCGACCAAGCTATAATACTTGGCATTACCGGTACCTGAGAAGACCCTCATGAGAAGACCCCAAATGCACGAGAGCGCCCCTACTATATATGGTATAGATGGCCTTATATGTATGTACAGTATGTAATATGAACTGTGTAGAATCAACCACAACATACGCACTACAGACGACTCTCAAATATATATACAGTATACTATTTTGAATTATTATTTACTGAGTTGGTGACTTTTTCACTTCTCAGTTATAAGCTCAGAGCACATATTGACCATGGCATTATGTTAATTTAACACGAGCAGCGAATATTGTGGCAGCGACGCAGCGTTATATGCCAGCGTAAATTTCACAAAACGCGCGTGACGGCGCGTCAACAGCAGTATAACTATGGCATAGCTAATGCTAAATAAGAAAGAATAATATAGTTGCTTGAATGTCTGAAAGATTTCAATTCGTAATTCAATTTGATCTTCTTCGGCAAGACGTCAATTTGATCTTCTTCGGCCTGTCTCCTTGGAATTCATATCAAAACTTCAATCAATTTGACTTATTTCTTCCCCTTGTAGCAGGAATGAGAAGATAGAGTTCAAGTAGAAGGAAATTAGTCTCACATTGATTAATTTCCACGATAGAAATGTAGATAGATTTAAATTCCGAAATTTAGGAAATATTACCTGGTAACCGAATAAACAGTATTCAAATTTTAGACTAAACTGGTGGCGTTCAGCCCTATATCTGAACTGATATAGCCATACTAGCTATAGTATAGAGCGCTAGCATCTGCATGAGTAGGCAGAGATTGTTGCATTTTCAGTCATACGTTTTGAAATTTAGGTAATATTACCTAATCACAGAGTAAAGAAACATATTTAAATTTTAGATTAATTACAGACCAGGGGCCGGTGGTATAAAAAAGTAGGCAGAGATTGTTGCATTGTCGCAATTTCTCTGACATTTTGGAACTATTACCTAATCACCGAGCAAATAGAAACATATTTAAATTTTAGATTCATTCGATGAAAGCTGATAGTTATGTACATTAATCTGCTGGTCAATGTTGCATTCAAGCCATATATACGACTATATATAAAGTACTAGCAAGCATCTGCCCTCAAACCAAATGTTCTGAAGTTTAGGAAATATTACCTAATCACTGAGTAAAGAAAACATATTTTAATATATATTGATTGGACGAAAGTTGTTGGTTTATAGGGCTTGAATGCAACATTGGGCTTGGCTGCAATATTGACCAGATTTACATATTAAACCATCAGATTTTGTCGTATCAATCTAAAATTTAAAATTTATGCAGATGCTACTGAATGCTCTACGCCTCTACATATCGTATATTTATATATATATATATATATATATATATATATAGAGCATTCAGTAGCATCTGTATATAAATTTTAAATTTTAGATTGATACGATAAAAGCTGATGGTTATGTAAGTCCGATCAATATTGCAGCCAAGCCCTATATATACTATATATAGAGTACTAGCATCTGCATAACCCGAGTATAGGCAGAGATTGTTACATTTTCTCAAACGTTCTGAAACTTAGGAAATATTACCTAACCACTGAGTAACGAAACATATTTAAATTTTAGACTGATTCGATAAAAGCCGATGGTTATGTAAATCTGGTCAATATTGCAGCCAAGCCCTATGTAGCCTATCATAGTTAATAGAATAGATGGTTTGGAAATTCATTACAATAACAATATAACTCATTATCTACAGTACAGCCCTAATGAAAGTTAACATCGTGTAACGAGCGAGTTGCGAGTTCGAGCGAGAGGCTATCGAGCGCGATTTGACCCCTAACGAGAAATCTGCGAGTTGCGAGTACGCGAGCGCGAAGCGAGCGAGCGTTCTCGAAAATTTTTAATATCGAGCGAGTGTTCTCGAAGACTTTAATTAGATATCGAGCGAGGGTTCTCGAAAATTGTTTGTATCGTGCGAAATCGAGCGAGAGTTTGACCAACATGTGGCGAAATATAGGATAATTGCTGTTTCCTTTCATGGAAAACGTCACGTATTTTGACATATATTTACCAATTCCCTAAAAATATAACTATGATAGGGTGATAGCGGTTATATTATTTCGTTACTCACCTTTACAAAACCTCAAGATAAACAAAATTCCCTGGTGGCCTGGTTAAGTCAGCGTCTGTTTATTCGAAGTGTTACATGTTAGTGTAGGTAAAAAACACTCTCTTTCTATTATATACTTTATTAGAATTAGTGGCTCAACGTACTCGTTATCGTTAGAAATAAACTATTTCCAAAATTTTACGGTGTGACTCATATACACCAAAACAATCTATATAATTATAGCCTTATAATGTTAGTTCGCTTCGGTTGATTGCATTTAGTAACCGATAGCTGTATTCATGCACAATCTTTACAACCACAATAACAGGAACTCCACCGACAACTTATTGTCTCGTATGGATTATCGAAAACAAAAGAGCGTTACAGATGATGTCAGTGAAAAACATGCTGTCTGATTTATAATTATACTGAGATCTGAAGCGTCTTACTAGGCTCATTACTGTTTTGATCTCTGTCGGTGAGCCTGCTCTGAGAGATATTATAGAAATAGAAATAAGAACGCGATGTCTTCAAGAAACTTGACGAAGTTTTACTTTTACGCTGATAAGACACTGTTAGTGGTGTCGCGTGAGAAGTTACTGAACGCAAATAAAGTAGTCATATCATCGCGGTCAAAGGAAGTGACGTCTAAGCGATACTGCATTAAAAGGCATGGAAAGCGAAGTTGATATCTTTTGGAGGTAAAATAATACTTATTTTTGTAGATTGTATTTCGTCTTTATTTCAAAATATTGATTGTGGATTTTAATGTTTCTGGATTTTAATGTTGTCCTTAAAGATCAGTCAAGAATTGACTCTGTATTGTTAATTTCAGTTTACCCCGTGTTTTCGCACGGACTTGCGAAGCAACGTTACTTCTACCAGTAGTTGCAGATTATTTACGTATGCGAAAAATGTTACACGCAGTATAGCGCTGCGAGAATTCTCGTGAATGTTTGCATCGAGATTTCTCGCAAAATTCTTGTGTATCGAGTAACGCGAAGCGCGTTTCGAGAAGCCTATCGAGCGAGCGAGAATTTTTATCGAGTGGGTTTCGAGATCTCGATACTCGAAACATTTTCCTCGATAGCATCGAGCGAGAATGGTTAACTTTCATTAGGGCTGTACTGTATATAGTAACAAGCACGTATTTATGTACGTAATAGCCGGCTCATGCCATGCTTGTGGTATATTTTAGCTCATACACTTGTACGCTCGCGCACAATTCCGAACTCCAAGGAGAGAGTGCTCCAGTGAGATATTCAGTTCAGTTTCAAAATGGCGGCTTTTCACTGAGCGATCTAATATATATTTTACACATTTTCGTTGCATTTTCAAAGAATTGAGCCGGTTTCCTATGGAAAATACGTTGTATTGCACTCTGGACTCTCTTTCGTGTTGAATTGATGTGTTTTTCTTTGTGTAAGACTCGAAAACCCCAACATTTGGACCCAGCGAATTTATACAATTAACTTTTTAAATAACAAGTATAAATATACGTTGTAGACTCATAAACAAACGTTGTACACTTGTGTTCATTTGCATAATTATAGATTTGTATCTAATTACATTAATTTGCACCAAATTACTTTCCATTTCATCATATATTACTATAAAAATGTATTTTTTTTGTATTCAGCGAGGTGGCGTTGCGTGCCGCGACTGTAATGGCGTTGCGTGCTGCGACACTAATGTAACAGTGACGTCACACGGTACACGGCTGTGTAGCGTGGTGATAAAAAATATTTAAGCTGTGTATTCTTTACTATACGCTACACAAGTGTGTACCGTGTGACGTCACTGTTAGATTAAAGGCGCTCTACAGTCGCTGTTGGGCTGCGTTTGTTATAAAAAATCTGAAAATAGTGAGCGCTTTGGATGCGTGTACACTAAAATAACCCTATAGTCTGTTATATTTAGTGCGAATTTGGTTACGCTACGTGCACAGCCGTGTAACGTAACAATTTAGGCCCAATTTACTAGACTTTCAAAATAACATTCCTTACATATTTACACACATTTACGCAGTTTATACAGTTATACTGTATGAATACACGGGTCACGGGAATATAATGCTCCATGCTGCAAACCCATTGCAAAATGTTGCAGGCTAACAAAGGATTCTGCATTTTTAAATTCATATATTACCAATAATGCGAATGATTCACGCTCAGGAACTAAAGATAGATCTGCTTGGCTGTAAGTTTTTAGGTAAACCAATCTCGCATTTTTTGGCTTAAAATTTTGCATACAGATTTGACTATGTATATTAAGACATCGTCGTTCTCTACAATGCTCAATAATTTGTTATACGAAAATATTGCTTTGTGGAGTTTAATTGCAGACTATGTTATAATTGTATAAATCCATATAATACATAAAAAGCCACTGGACATGTAATGTGATAGGTGACACTTAACAAAGATCGGAAAGTTAAAAAGACTAAATATAAACTAATTTACTAATTGTTTGCTCCTTCTGCTAAACAAACAAGCCTATTTTATCATTGGATCGAGCCTTAAATTCATGAAATCGGACGGTTTGAAATATGTGATTATTTCAAACAATCCTGGCAAAAATTATTGTGGACACCGCGTGCATCAAACAAAAATAGATCTATTTCTACAGAATTAATCCCCAGAAAATGTCTCCCCTCTACTCCCAATTCAATGTTGGTAAATGAAACTTTTAAAATTTCAATGCGAGAAACAACATTGAATAGGGGGCAGGGAGCGAAAAATTTCATGAGAGAACGTCTCAGTGTTAATATTGGCATTAGAAAAGTTAGGTGTCCCCATCATTTTTGCCAAAATTGTAGCTGCAACGCGAGGCGGTTGGCTCAGCAAGTTGCTCTCGTGTGCGGCGGGCCTAAATACTGGAGCTCCAGACAAAAATTTTGCCATGGAGCCTTTTTCTCGCTCTGTTCGCTGTAATTATTACTCCTCTCATAGTTTCAGTATTCTAAAGGATAAAATAAAAAAATCGATTAAAATGCATTCTGGAGAAAAATAAACTGTTGTACGAGAAACAATATGGATTTCGTGAAAAACGATCAAGGGAAGCCTCACATATCGATTTTGTCCATGAGAAACGTCATACGTTGGTTTCTCTGGAGACCCCGCACCCCCACCCCCCTCTTAGAAACGTCACACATTGTTATCGATATTTTGTTCTTATAGTACACATGAATAAGGTAATTTTCTATATACATTTTTTTTCAGTCGGCTATTGGCGATGTTCCGCGAGGAATATGACATACTGCTTTTTTATTATAAATATAACTTCAAAATTTCCAACGTTTCTCAAAACAACTTTTTTTGCACGAAATTGAAATATTGATAATTTTAGCGCGTTTTTCTTGAAATTTGAGTGTTTGCAATGCAAGGAAGGCGTAATAATCAAATGTATAGATATAGAACAGGTATGGTATTACGAATGTATAGACTGCTGTTTGTATCAAATTATTTTCTTTTTTATATTCTGCAAAGATAAAAACTATCGAATTTTTCAACGATGTTTACAGAGAAACGTCACAGCTGCCACCCCCCCCAAACGAACATATGACGTTTCTCGTGAAAAAAATCGATATGTGAGGCTTCCCCAACTCAACATGCTGTAATTGATATAGTAAGCCAAATACTAATGGCTTACTGACCGAGAGTGAGGGCTGTACGGGAAAATATCCAACCGAGGTCTGAGCGATAGCGAGGTCAATACAGCAAGATCGAGGTTGGATATTTTCCCGTACAGCCCGAACAGTTGAGGTCAGTAAGTTTTTTATTATATGGCATGGTACGTTTGTAAAAAATGGAATAAAAGGTCACGGGAGGGCAAAGTACAAAGTCCGAAAGAGTTTGCAAAAAAAAAACATTTGTAAAAATGTTCTTTGGTTAATAGTAAAACTGCTCTACAGTACTTTTTATATAGAATACTAACGCAGTTTGGATAGTAATTTAAGAAAAACACGAGGTATTTTGTCATTTAGTCAAAGACAACAAATATAAAAACAATAAAAAATTACAAAAACAAGTACGTTTTTAGTTCGCTTCGTCTCATATTTATGTCTCTTTTAATCTAACAAAAACAGAAATTTTCAGGGAAAAATTATAAATCTGTGGCTGTTTTAGTTGTATTTTATATTTAGGATGATGTCAAATTCCTCCTGGCTATCTGCAGATAAAATTTGTAGTATAGTTATAAACATTGTAAAATTTACCTTGTAATTTTGGCTTTCGCTAACAAAAACGTATGGAGAAAGTTCTTTAACCGCAGGAGTTGCTCCTCTTTTTATATTAGGTTTATTTTTCTTCGTTTTGAATAGTTTTGAAAGACATTTAGACACTTTTTGCTTTTTGAAACTCGGCCCATCGTCGCAGGGCAATAAAAATTATGTATTGCCCGTGGGCAATACGGGAAAATCCTGCCTCGTCAGCAGCCAATCAAATTGCGCGATTCATCAAAACAAATGCTTGCCATATAATAAAACTGAATATGGACCAAAAAAAAAACTCTTGTGGTACATTTATTGATTTACAGAAAGCGTTTGATACTTAACAATTATTCGCCGAAGGCGAATTGATTACCGGTCAATATTCACCGAGACGAAGTCGAGGTGAATATTCACCGTGATCACTGAGCCTGAGGCGAATAATTGTTTTAGTATAAATTTTTAATGAATAGAACAAAATATCCGAATATCAGTTCAATAGAATTTCAGAAATAAAACTGTTTTCGGCCTGTTTACTAATAGTGTTGCAGTGTTTCTTGCACTCACACGCTTTCAAACGGCTTCTCGGTACAACAGGGCAAAAAGACTATAGATTCTATTACGAAAATCAGTATTTTTGCTGTTTTTGCCGTCGCATATATTGTTTCGAAACTTATTAATATTCGGTCAAGTTTTATGGTAAAGAGAAACTTATCGCGAAGATTTTGAGCATATATATGATTGAATTGGATGAAAACTCGCAAAATTATTTAATTATTAATCAGTTCGAGCGTTCCATTGCCAGAAATACTGTGCCATGTTAACATCTAGTCTCGTGAATGGTGTTTTATACTTGCAACAAATATTGTGAAAAATGTAGAGAAATAGCATGAGAATGAATTGTGGTAGTCGTATTCGTTCAGGTCAAGAATGCGCAAGACCTGGAATTATGAAATGGACATATTGTATTTATACTGTCCAGCCAAGATTGTTTAGTGTATTTTGGATATGGATGAATTTATGTTTTTACGTCTTTTATAGATAGGTATCCGGTAGCTGATATTTTGCGATAAAAATCCATGCTTATGACTGGCAGTAACTATTCTTTTTCAATGTAAAATTATAATTGTGTTATTGTTCCTGTCATTTAGCTAATCACCACATTTTTTTTTATTTTTCAGTATGCGTAATACTTAACTGGAATTGTATTTTATAAACATTTGAACTTGCATTTTATATTTTAATTATTGTAAATATATGATCTAGGGAATAGGGGCCTTAAATGATAGCCATGTGGTTTCTGTTAGGTCCCTAGCCAGCTAGCCCCAATTCTTGTAAGTATAACTGTGGCAATTGTGTTTTGCCGTTACAACCAATAACGTAAGTAATTGTGTTTTGACGTTAAAACCAATCTTACGTTCACAAAGGCGGAAAGTATATGATCCTAAACTGGATTTCACGTTTATAAACAGTATAAAACACCATTCACGAAGCTAGATGTTAACATGGCACAGTATTTCTGGCAATGAAACGCTCGAACTGACCAAGTGACCAATTCACACGAACTTTTATCGATGGATAATTTTGCGAGTGTTCATCTAATTCAGTCACATATATGCTCAAAATCTTCGCGGTAAGTTTCTCTTTACCATAAAACTTGACCGAATAACTTTCGAAACAATGCGACGGCAAAAACTGCAAAAATCCTGATTTTCGTAATAGGAACTATAGTCTTTTTGCCCTGTTGTACCGCCATCTCGGATTTATCATTTAGGCCCCTCCTGCGCTGGGTATTCGTTAGCAATCTAGATCTCCTATATCTATGGTTTGGAATATAAACACAATAACGGCCAGACTTAGAATTAAAAATAGTTTCTGTTTAGCATTAATTCTTCAGGAAATGGCTGAGGAATTTTGTAAAATGAAATGTAAAATTATATCGTTCGAAATAAAGTTTCAATAACACTTTTTACTTTACAAGTTTCAATTCGAAAACACAATAGTACAATACATCGTCAAGACACCATCGGGCTACTAACTCTTGACGAAGGGCCGTCGCTCGAAACGTCGAGTTTCTGCTTATTTTTTATTTTTTATTTTTTATTTTTTATTTTTTATTTTTTAAGGTAGCAATATAACCACTCAGCACAGCATTTTTACATTGGTACTACCAACACTGGTACAGACAGTTTTACAATAAAAACACGACATATCAAAAGAAATAGTATCATACAAATTGAGATGTTTATAGGATACAAAACAAAATTGTTTGAAAAAGAATATCACGGCTTTTCCCAACGTTTGGGATAGTTTTTGCTATTTGTTTGAAGCGAATATTTCGGAGTTTTAAATAAGTTTTAAAATGTCCGTGAAAATGTTGACACAGTAAAATAATAAAGAAATCCTACCTTTCAAGTTGATTACAACATTTTGTGTTTCTTCCGTTTTCTGGGACGATTTTTTCAATATTTTGTCGATTTTGAAACCAAATTTGCCGAGTCACTGTATTTGAAAAGCATTAATTACTACCCAGGTGGTAAATAATGCATCAGATTTACTAGTCGACTAGCCAATCAGAACGCGCGAAAGCTCACTTGAGATGCAAAATTTATACTAATGTTAAGTTGATTATTCTATACTTTTGAAAAAGTGACATCATTACGGAGTCCGTGGGATTGTTAATGATTGGTTTCGCTCATATTTATCGAATAGTACACAGACAAAACAAGTTGGTGATAAAGTATCCGACAAAGAATTAACTACAATAGGTGTACCTCAGGGGTCTGTTTTAGGACCTTTGCTTTTCTTTATTTATGTTAATGATATCTATAATTCATCTAACAAATTACAATTTTACTTATTTGCGGATGATACGAATTTGATGTACGCTGATAAAGATCTAAAAATATTAAGTATAGACTTAATGCGGAACTACTTAACGTGTGTAACTGGTTAACTGCAAATAAATTATCTTTAAATATAAAAAAGACGCATTTCGTGATCAAAATCCTTATCAAAAGAAGATAAATTATGAGGTAGATTTGAAGATATTTGACAATAATTCAAACTCTTTTATTTCTTTGGAACGTAAACATTTGGGTCTGCTTATTGACAGCAATCTTACGTGGAAATACCATATTAGTTACGTTGCTTCAAAAATAAGTAAGACAGTGGGCATTATCTCCAAATTAAGGCATTTTGTACCCAGAAATATTTTAATAAATATTTATAAATCTCTTATTCTTCCTCATAATTCCTATGGCATAGCAGTATGGGGTCAGGCTGCCAAAGTTCATATTGATAGAATTTTAAAGCTTCAAAAACGTGTTCTTCGGTTAATATATTTAGGGGATTACACATCCCATGCAATTCCTTTCTTTACTTTTATTTTATTTTATTTTCTTCTTCCAACATTTTACCGGTTGAGATGCTATACTTTAAATATGTCTCTATTCTGATGCATGATGTACATAATAACTTGGCACCACTACATATATCAAATCGCCTTACTTATACTCATGACATACATGACTATATAATACCAGATTTTCTTCAAACGTTAACTTCTATGTGAAACATTCATGTTTAAATAAACTGGATAACACTTTTTCCAGAACTGGCCCAAGAATATTGAACGGTATTCCATGCATGTGACTTATACGTAATTCTCCGATGAATAAATTTAATTAAGAAAACGTTACATAAAGTATTAGTTTCTATATTTACAAATGAGGAGGATTATGTTGATATCGCAATGTTAACAAACAGATTGAAAGATATAACAATTAGATAAATTCAGCTCAATTCTTCTAAGATAAAATATTATTATTGCATATATTTTGAAACTTATATGTCGTTTTATGTGTTAAATTTATATGTTATTTTTATATTTGAAACTTATATGTCATCTCTATAACTCGTAGCATAGTCTCTCACTTGTCTGCCTCGAATAGCTTTCGCTACCTGCAGACAACTGTTAAATTTTTGTATATATTTTTGGGTTTTTTTATTAAAATTACTGTTATTTTAAAATTACTGTTACCACTGTCTGGTCGCATGTTTCGTCCTAAATATTCATGTTGTACCGCACGCACGGGGGAGTATAATTGGCGTGCGTGTGATAACAGATAGCTTTAGTATTATACTTCGAAATAATCATTCTTCATCGTTGAGTTTGAGCAACGTAAATGCAGGGAATGTTTTGTTTTGAATATCGGACAGGATACACTTCAGCTATAAACCTGTCAAAGACACTGACTTGTCCCCAGTCGCTCGCGTTGGATCATGGGAATGGGTTTGGTTTCTGAGCGACTGGGAAATCCTGTATTCAAGATGGCGTCCATATATAATGGGGGACGCTATATCAAAGGTGCGAAAATTAGGGCAGAAACATTTTAAAGGCTTTCATGAAGCGTTTTTGGTGCACAAAGTTGTCTGTCCCGTTTCAGAATGTGTGCGAAATGTGTTATTTTTTGAGAAAAATGGATTACCGCAACATTTTCGTGTGGTTTATATAAAAAATTAAAAATATCATGAGGATGAGAAGATGAAACGCATGTGTGGCGAAGAAACGTTGCGACATATTCAATATCAGTATGAGAAAGAATCAAAGGCGAGCTAATATCATGAATAATTTCTTTTACAGTTGTCAATAAGGCTTGTTTCGCAAATTTTTGCGTCCTTAATATTTTTGGGCAGTGATAAAGTATGCACATGTTTTAATATTTGTTGGTTTACAACTATTAGGTATTGAGTGGATGTTGGTTCAAAGTTTCCAGGAAAGGAGATGTTAATGTATTGCCGAAGATGCGAGGAAAGCTTCCGAAATTTACGAAGTAATAAATTCTGAGAAATGCAAATCAAAATAATCCATGTAAAATATCAGTTGGTATACCAAACAAACAATGGATGGAACACATGGAAACATTGAGGGGAAGCTTATTGTGGTTGAATGTTACAAAGATAAACATAAATCGAGACATAAATATGAAACTAAAATAGCTCAAATTTGTTACAGCATGCCCCCACCCCAAATATAAGCCCCTCATTGTCTTTATAGCTTACTAGTCTTACTATGTTATTCAAAGTGTGCTTTTAACACATGTTTGTTTTCCTGTTTATGACTGATTTGTTTATTACTAACACAAGACTGAAAAGAACACCCATGTACAGTACTGTATAAATCCCCTGTATATAACTTCCCCCCCCCCCCTGTGTCAGCCCATCAAAAATTGCTTACAAAAGAATATAAGCCCTGGCCCAGTGCTTATTGTCAGAGGTTTGAGGTATTCTTGACTTGCACCCAACCCTTGAGAATTAGAAGACAATTAACAGCTGCCATTTTGGTGCCAAATTCAATGAAAGATAATGAGATCCTTTTGAAAACATGGCACCAACATGACTGTTCAGCCCACATAACTACAAGTCAAGAATAATAAGTTCTTTGAATGTTTGCATGGCGATAAAATATAATTGTTTTTGTTTGTGGAAACACCACGTAAATTTATTACTGCCAGTACAGTTTATTAAGTCAAGAATAGTACTCTCCTTCTTTTACAGTACATTTTTCTGGCCGGCAGTGGCTTATGTAGCTTGAGCCATAGCTTTGTTATTAACCTGCCTCGCAGATGTCCTTATGGCTCTGAGCCATTTAAGTTATTAAAAATGTCTGCGAGGCAGGCTACTTTGTTATGTGTGATAGTCGATGCTCAACCATATTGTTAAGGTTACAGGACACCCTTTTTGGCGTTTTGTGGAAAATCGCTACTGCGCGCTAAAAATCAGTCCGATTTTCATCAAATTTTCACCAAATCTTAGCCAGTGCATGCAAAATATGGTAAAGTTGTAAAATTGACAAGCAATAAAATAAGGTAAGAATTATTCAGGAAAATCTTAAATCGCGGTACCTTTACGCTTTTGAGTTATGTTCCGCCTGGTTTTAAATTATATTTATGAAAACATCATTTTTAAACAGTAAAATAGTTGTTCTAAAAAATTGTGTTCGGAAATTTTTGTTTATTTAGTCATTCCGCTGATATGGCAATTCCTTTGACGACTGCAATATATTTCTGAATCGTTTGAGTGAATTGCTCCTTATTATTAAAATATTCAAAATTAGAACAAAGCCGAACAAAATTTTGAAACTGACGTCTTTAGCTATGTCCTGTGAAAATTTGAGAAAAAATCGTCAAAACTCGCAGGAGAACAACTCGTTTGAAAATCACTAATTGCTCTATAATAGGTTGATTTATTTGACCTTAAAAAATAAGCAGAATCTCGACGTTTCGAGCGAAGGCCCTTCGTCAAGAGTTAGTAGCAGGGATCGGGAAAAATGGACGAGCTTTTATACTAAGAGTATGAAAGCATCACGTGAAAAAAATAAACCAATTAGATGAATTTAATCATAACAAAGTGTAAAACAAGATATGTAAATCGCATTACAGAATATAATATAACTAAAACTATAAAAATTTAAAAATATAAAAATATAAAAATATAAAAAAACAAAAATAAAAAATAAAAATAAACAGGAAGTTAAGATAAATACTACAAAAAATATTCAAAACAATACACGAGTGGGAATAAGGTAAAAGTAAAAGTAATAAATAGAGGTTGTCATTGTCTACTATAGACAGGCAAGGACAGATGGCATCATAGACAAAGCAGAAGACATGTCTTCTGGATTGTCTATGATGGCATTAAACATAAGAAAAGCGTTCATTTATGCAAGAAGGGTGAACAGTGCCAAGTTTGGATATGAGGCGCATTTCATGTCGTTTGCGGCTATCGTTGCTTCCAGAAATGAGACAGAGGGCTCGAATTAACATATCTGAAACACTGTGAATGCCATCATTAAAATGTCTGGCAACACGTTGGTTAACATCACTGCTAATAACTGCACACCGATGCTCACCAAACCTTGTTCTTAACTATCTTCCAGTTTCCCCAATGTAAAGCATGCCACATCTGCTGCAAGAGATGCAGTAGATGAGATGGGAGGAGGCGCACGTGAAATGGTGCTTGATGTGAAATTCACATTTATGTGCCGAAACAATAGTGGTGGTATCTATAAAATCACAGGTTTTACATTTCGACGACAGGCAAGGAAAAGTGCTTATCTGTGACGTCGAAGCCTGTGCTAGGGAGCTATGGATAATGGTTTCATTGTTATTCTTGCTGTGGCGAAATGAGACAAAGGTGTTATCGGAGAAAATGGAAGATGTTTCATGGTCGTTTTTCGAAATGTGTAAATTCTTGTTGATGATATCTCTAACTTTGAAATTGAAAGGATGATAGTTTAATACTAGGGGGATTTTGATGTTGCCTGTGACATTTGACACAGGGTCTGCGAGGGTGTCAGAAGGGGGAAATTTGGGAGGCCTTGGAAAAGGCAGTGTCCACGCTGCTGAAAAAAGTGTCTCATCTCCAGAGCTTTGGCCTTAAAATCTTCGTCTTCACTGCAGATGTGGCGAAGACGAAGGAACTGAGAGAAGGGAAACGACCTTTTGGTGTGGTTGGGGTGGGAAGAGGAAAATAGAAGATAGCTATGGGTGTCAGTGGGCTTGTAGAACACAGATGTAGATAGTAAGTTACCATTGATTGATACAAGAATATCTAAAAGTGATACACTGGTTTCATTGATCTCGCATGTGAACTGGAGTGCTGGATAGAAATTATTAACAAAGTTAATAAAGCGTTCCAATTCGACACGAGAACATGATGCTGTGCCAAGACAGTCATCTATGTACCTACCATGGTAATCAGGGATGGGATCAGTGTACTGTTCGAATATTTGTTTTTCCACAAAACCAACAAACATATTAGCATAGTTGGGTCCCATTTTAGTTCCCATTGCTACACCATTTATCTGTTGGTAATGCTCACCATCAAAGGAAAAACTGTTGAGGGTAAGCACCAACTCAGCCAATCGGACCAAAACAGAAGTGGGCCGTTCCTGGTTAGGGCGTTTATCTAGAAAGAATTTGAGGTCCCTTAAACCATCATGATGCGGAATGACAGTGTATAAGGATTTGACGTCCATGGTGAAAATGAATTTGTAAGTACCATGAAAATTAATGTTCTGGAGAATTTGAAGAGCATGCTTGGTATCCTCGAGATAGAGTATGGTAAGTCCTTAACCAAGGGTGCCATTACACTGTCGAGAAAACTGGAGGTGAGTTCGGTGGAACAACCACAATTTAGGCCCAAAAGGCCATCCAACCTCACTGACAATGAATTTAGCGCCCTCCAATTACTCCATGCTCGTAATGACATTGTTATCAAACCTGCTGATAAGGGTAGTGCCTTAGTTGTTTGGAAAGCTGATTTATATCGTATTGAAGCCCACTGACAATTGGATGACGCCACTTTTTACAGGAGGATTGACAAGAATTTGACTTCCATTCATCAAACCACCATCACGCAGACCATTCATAACTTTATCAACGCTGGTGATCTCCCCGAGACTGCCAAAAACCTCATACACATCACACATCGCACACCTGTCATATATTTTTTGCCCAAAATTCACAAACCTGACAACCCTGGTAGACCTATTGTATCTGGTGGTTGTCTCACCGAACTCAACTCCAGTTTTCTCGATCGTGTCATGTCACCCTTGGTTAAGGACTTGCCATTCTATATCAAGGTTACCAAGCATGCACTCCGAATTCTCCAGAACATTCATTTTCATGGCACTCACAAATTCATTTTCACTAGGGACGTCAAATCCTTATGATATGTCCTTGCGCATCATGATGGTTTAAGGGCCCTCAAGTTCTTTCTAGATAAACGCCCTAACCGGGAACCGTCCACTTCTGTTTTGGTCCGATTGGCTGAGTTGGTGCTTACCCCCAACAATTTTTCCTTTGATGGTGAGCATTACCAAAAGATAAATGGTATAGAAATGGGAACTAAAATGGGACCCAACTATGCTAATTTGTTTGTTTGTGTTGTGGAAAAACAAATCTTCGAACAGTATACCGATCCCATCCCTGATTACCTTGGTAGGTACACAGATGACTGTCTTGGCACAGCATCATGATCTCGTGTCGATTTGGAAAGCTTTATTAACTTTGTTAATAATTTCCATCCAGCACTCCTGTTCACATGGGAGATCTGTGAAAACAGTGTATCATTCTTAGATATCCTTGTATCAATCAATGGTAACTTACTATCTACATCTGTGTTCTACAAGACAACTGACTCTCATAGCTGTCTTCTATTTTCCTCTTCCCACCCCAACCACACCAAAAGGTCGATTCCCTTCTCTCAGTTCCTTCGTCTTCGCCGCATCTGCAGTGAAGACGAAGATTTTCAGGCCAAAAGTCTGGAGATGAGACACTTTTTTGTCCAGCGTGGTTATCCTACCTCTCTATTAGACACTGCCTTTTCCAAGGCCTCCCAAATTCCAAGTTCTGACACCCTCACAGACCATGTGTCTAATGTCACAGGCAACAACAAAATCCCCCTAGTATTAAACTATCATCCTTTCAATTTCAAAGTTAGAGATGTCATCAACAAGAATTTCCACATTTGAAAAACCACCCTGAAACATCTTCCATTTTCTCCGATAACCCTTAGTCCGTGAAACCCTTGTCCATAGTTCCCTAGCACAGGCTTCGACGTCGCAGATAGGCACTTTTCCTTGCCTGTCGTCGAAATATAAAACCTGTAATTTTGTAGATTCCACCACTATTGTTTCGGCACCTAAATCTGAATTTCACATCAAGCACCATTTCACGTGCGCCTCCTCCCCTCTCATCTACTGCATCTCTTGCAGCAGATGTGGCATGCTTTACATTGGGGAAACTGGAGGATGTTTAAGGACAAGGTTTGGTGAGCATCGGCGTGCAGTTATTGGCAATGATGTTAACCAACCTGTTCCCAGACATTTTAATGATGGCAATCGCAGTGTTTCAGATATGTTAATTTGAGCCCTCTGTCCCATTTCTGGAAGCAACGATAGCCGCAAACGACATGAAATGCGCCTCATATCCAAACTTGGCACTGTTCACCCTTCTTGCATAAATGAACGCTTTTCTCATGTTTAATGCCATCATAGACAATCCAGAAGACATGTCTTCTGGTTTGTCTATGATGCCATCTGTCCTTGCCTGTCTATAGTAGACAATGACAACCTCTATTTATTACTTTTACTTTTACCTTATTCCCACTCGTGTTTTGTTTTGATTATTTTTTGTTGTATTTGTCTTAAATTCCTGTTTATTTTTATATTTTTTATTTTTATATTTTTTATTTTTATATTTTTTATTTTTATTTTTATATTTTTATATTTTTACATTTTATATTTTTCATTTTTAAATTTTTGATAATATTATATTCTGTAATTCGATTTACATATTTTGTTTTACACTTTGTTATGATTAAATCCATCTAGTTGGTTTATTTTTTGTCATGTGATGCTTTCATACTCTTAGTATAAAAGCCCGTGCATTTTCCCCGTCCCTGCTGCTAATTTTTGACGAAGGGCCTTCGCTCGAAACGTCGAGTTTCTGCTTATTTTTTTAGGGTAGTAATATAACCACTCAGCACAGCATTTCTACATTGGTACTACCTACACTGGAACAGACAGTTTTAGTTGATTTATTTTAGTTTATTCATTTTAGTTTATTCATTTTAGTTTATTTAATCCTACCAACTTAAGTCAAGTAATAAGTCTTATTGTTTTATATTTTATTTATATGTTAAAAGTTGAATAAATATTAATTAAATATAATATTATTTTTCTAATATGTAGTACTTCGATAGTGTACCAGTTCAACAAGACACCCAGCCATTAATACAGGACAGCAAAAGCCATTAAGTTACCAATTACGATGTATATACCCAGCTAGTTTTGATACCAGATATATCGCCACCGTCATATTTATATGTGGATAGGATAGTTTCCCATATTTCATTGAGTACCAAAACAGAGACTTCTAATTTTGAAAGCAAATTTTTGATGTCATTTATATTTTAAAAAGTATGTGCAAAATTACTTCTTGATAAACTACAATTATCAATTTATCATATACTTAGTCGATAATAGTTTATATTTTTAAGATACACATCCTTATATAATCCATGGCACATCCGCCAACATGGCTTTCATATATAAACAATCTCTCAGCACTCAACGTAATGTACGTCAGAAAGAGATAAATTTTCCATTTACACATCTAATTAGTCACACGAATCCTTCGAAGAGTTTTCTAAAGCGTGTATTGTCGCGCCTCCATATTTGAGGCAAATGTCAATTTTGCCCGTTTGCCAAGTTTTCGACTATTCTGCCAACTTTTCGACACACAATTCCATAGTCCCTCGCATTTCCGAGGTTTAACTGCCAACGCCTAACCCGCGAACGGGCATATTCTCCTAAAATGTAACGAGGGACTGTGGAAGAGTCAGTAGAAGACATGTACGTTTCTACTCAACCGTTTCGCTACTTCTAAATGGGTACATAACCAATATTCTAAATTTTAGAATGTGGGTAGTACCCATGCTGGGTATATACCTAGGCAATCCTAACCCTAACCCTAACCCCCAACCCCGAACCGCTAACCACTAACCCCGAACCGCTAACCACTAACACCGAACCGCTAACACCTAACCACTAACCACTAACCACTAATACTGGATAATGCATCTATAGTATAATATATATATAGTGCATCTATAGTATAATATATATATATATATATATATATATATATATATATATATATATATATATATATATATATATATATATATATATATATACAGGGTGTATCATAAAAAACGGAGTCCATCTTTTGTACTTAATAACTATCGGCCTGCTATATTTAATAAAACGGTTTTAGGCTTATTTAAAGGACTGCTCATTTATCTTTCGAACAAATGGTCATCCGTGTCTTTAATGCAAGTAATAACTGCACAGGAGAAAATTTAGTAAAACCTATAATTTTTAGATGCCGCTTAATTATACAAATTTACTATGATATTCCATAGTCGGTTACAATGTTTGAATTTTCTTGTTCAAACTTTAATGTTCTTGTTGCCGCATCAGAAAAAACTGGTAAAAACTTGTTAAAAACATTCTAAAAGAGATTATGTTGTTTTATTTATTTCAAAATCCTAAATTATTTCCAGAAATCATCAAAACAATCTTATGTCAATGCATCGTCCGAACTAACGCCATCGAATCGGGCGCAATGTAAACATAAATTAGCAAGTTGACGGGAAGCTAAAACACGCTTCAGCTGGGAATATAAACACATTTGAAGGCAGCAAGTGAATTTAAAATAGTGTATTGGAAGCCTTTATTACTTAGTTTTTACAAGCAATTGCCAAAATGCCTCAATTTGCTCGTTTTGTTGACAAAATAAGTTATTTTCATCAATTACCGATTTGTTATTGCATCTCAAATTTTTGACTCTCCAATCGCAATCACTTAAAATACTATTATTCACGAACTACTGGATTAAATCTACGAATCAACCCATCGTTGGAAAGCTGAATGTCTACGCTTTAAAATAAATGTAAACCTGAAGGTTTTACTCTAATATTCGTTTCGAAATTTATATTCGAAGCGAGGACTCCGTTTTTTATGATACACCCTGTATATATATATATATATAATGCATCTATAGTATAATAAGACTGGATAATGCATCTATAGTATACAAAAGTGAAACCGGAAGTCACCGGCAGCCACCCGTTTCGGGGGGGCCACTTTTGTATAGATTTGTATTACAGACGGCCATGGCTACGTTGCTGACCGGGCCAATTTTACAATCACAATGATAGAAGCATACAAGGAGAATTTTGAGCAAAAAATGTGAAGTATTATGGATTTATAACGCCGCGAAACGGGATTTACAACTCTGAAGGAGTGGAGAGCCTCAGACTTTGTTTATCAACACAAGCTCGTTTTGTTACTTTCATACAAAATCGACTTAAAATACACAAGAATTATAATACTATTACTGGACGAATATTCTCTGGAAATTTGAAGAAATGAAGCAGCTACAATCAGTTTCAAAAGTCTTGGGACAGATGCCACAAAACCTTTGAATTTCAACAAACGACAATCCCCCCCCCGCCCCCTGTTCAATGTTGTGTCCCATTTCTCGTCGGGTTTGACGTATTTTGGTTTAAACAACATTGATTGGGGTGGGGGGAGGGGGAGGGGAGCGGTATTGTGTGTAAAAAACAATAATGATCCATTTACAAGCTAAAACTAAATGTGTCCCAACAACTTCTGAAAGTGATTGTCCGGGCCCCATATGCCATAACATCATTGTACATCTCAAAAGTACAGGGAATAGAATGCTCTGCGAACGAAGTATTTCAGCTCCATTTTGTTCACAGAACATCTAATGACATTATAGAACAATTAAGTTTCATTAAAATTCTCAAAGTTAATAATTAACAGAATATGAATATATTTTGTTATGTCATATTGCATTCTTAATCACAAAGGTTTTATACGTTGTTTGTTTCTACAAATTTTGGCAGAGCACTAGTAGGTTATTTGAGAGGTTATAGTCCGTCAATAAAGATAGGTATCGCAAATGTTTTAAGCTAGATATGTCACACATACTGTTAATTTATAGCATAGTAATATAACATCCGGTTACTTTCGCATGCGGGTAAGGGCTGAGTCAACTGCTAATTCGGGTACTTCGAAGGAAAAGAACGTTTGATTTTTAGCACCAATAGTGAATGTGTCATTTCACATCTTTCTAGAGCAGAATTTGCAGCTATAATTGTCGACGCATGGGTACGAAGGAGCACTCAGTGGGTGGGAATTTCGGAGGCTAATGGAAAGGGCGGTATCATATAGTATATATAGTCATTTCCACATGGCTAAAAAAATGTCCGCAAGATCAAGTTGGCGAGCTATCGGAAAGCTCGAGAAGAGTAAATTCGGCATTTAATTGAACTCAGTCAGACAATCCCAAAAATTACTATTCATCATATTCGTACGTGGTAAAGAATGACCCGGACTTCGTGATTTCTCCAGGGCTTATAGACCCCCCTAATGCTGACGCGTTAGCAAGTACTAGCGCGCGCGACACGTCGAAGCAATAAAGTTGCACAGGCTTGCAAAAAATATGTGACGAAAGGGACTCGCTGTATACGGCGTTGTACGCATTATACGACACAAAGTTAGTGTTATACGCTAATTATGCTAATAAGCGTTTCCGGTCCAGACGAATGCAATGAAACTAACATCGGTTGTCACTTCGATTGTCACTATAGAAATATGAAATAATGGGCAACTAGGCAGCTTTTAAATCAGAACAAGGCTAGGAATAATTTGTTGAGAATGTCTAACAATGTATTTGTTATTAATGAAAGGGTTTGAAATTGATTAAGCCAAGTTTTGGATCGATTGACACTTTTCTACATAAATAAATCTGATATATCATAGTGATATTTCTAGAGTTGAGTGTCAATCGATACATTTTATACAATTTATATACTTTGTGATTAAGTAGAACCAGTAATATATCAATACGCGCTACCTAAACACTTTTGCTTAGTACTTAATATTCTGAAAATTATTATCCCGCGACAATTGAAAGTTATATCAATGAAAATGCTATGTGTTTCAAAGTGACAACCGAGTGACAATCGAGCACGTTTTCAAACCGTTTTATATTACATACATATTTTCATGTCAAATATGCACAATCTTTAAGTGGTTTTCAATAACTTACCCTTGCATTTTATTCAGCAATAACCTAGGTCGATAATTAACCAGATAGATGTGTTTTAAACCTTGCATATAGAGCAGGTTTAATCTCTCAGCATACGTCCCTTCCCACATATCACATCTGTTTATAAGCTCATTTATAATATACTGTTCAGTCTGTTGGATTATGTTACATTTCAAATAATTATATTGACCACAACAAGCACAGTATAAAAGCATTATATATGCCAGTGCAATTCAGTAAATATGTTAAGCTAAATGCTATACGATTTTCGCAAAACTGATATTCTAAAACATTCGCTAATTCAAAGAGGTTAAATATGCTTTTCATTGCCTTTCAGACAATCAGTTTCAAAAGTCTTGGGACAGATGCCACAAAACCTTTGAATTTCAACAAACGACAATCCCCCCGGCTCCCTGTTCAATGTTGTGTCCCATTTCTCGTCGGGTTTGATGTGTTTTGGTTTAAACAACATTGATTGGGGTGGGGGAGGGGGAGGGGAGCGGTATTGTGTGTAAAAAACTATAATGATCCACTTACAAGCTAAAACTACATGTGTCCCAACAACTTCTGAAAGTGATTGTCTGGGCCCCATATGCCATAACATCATTGTACATCTCAAAAGTACAGGGAATGGAATGCTCTGCGAACGAAGTATTTCGGCTCCATTTCGTTCACAGAACATCTAATGACATTATAGAACAATTAAGTTTCATTAAAATTCTCAAAGTTAATAATTAACAGAATATGAATATAATTTGTTATATCATAATGCATTCTTAATCACAAAGGATTTATACGTTGTTTGCTTCTACAAATTTTGGCAGATCGAGCACTAGTAGGTTATTTGAGAGGTTATAGTCCGTCAATAAAGACAGGTATCGCAAATGTTTTACGCTAGATATGTCACACATACTGTTAATTTATAGCGTAATAATATAACATCCGATTACTTTCGCATGCGGGTAAGGGCTGAGTCAACTGCTAATTCGGGTACTCCGAAGGTAAAGAACGTTTGATTTTTATCACCAATAGTGAATGTGACATTTCACATCTTTGTAGAGCAGAATTTGCAGATATAATTGTCGACGCATGGGTACGAAGGAGCACTCAGTGGGGGGGAATTTCGGAGGCTAATGGAAAGGGCGGTATCATATAGTATAAATAGTCACTTCCACATGGCTAAAAAATTGTCCGCAAGATCAAGTTGGCGAGCTATCAGAAAGCTCGAGAAGAGTAAATTCGGCATTGAATTGAACTCAGGTCAGACAATCCCAAAAAATTACTATTCAGCGTATTCGTACGTGGTAAA